>VZTU01007134.1:8315-29673 GCA_013400835.1 Zapornia atra
CGCGGGCTGCTGTCGCCGAGCGGGGCCCGGCGCTCCGCGGGGCTTTCCCTTCCCCTTTCTCCCGGCCCGGCGCGCCGCCCGGGTGTGCGCGTGGCGCTGCGCCCGCCGGCCGCTCAGCCCGTCCGCCCTCTGCTCCCTGTGTGCGGCAGATATCAACCTCAACTCGCCCAGCAAAGGGCTGCTCTCCGGTGCCATGACGGATGTGCCCGTGGATGGCGCCGCTTCGGCCAGGACCCCCCTGCCCGAAGGGCTGAGTCTCGCTGAGGAGGAGGAGTTGAGAGCCGAGCTTGCCAAGGTAATGGCCCCGTGGCCTTCCTCGGTGGGACCTGCCCGTGGCCAGAGCTGTGCTCTGCTGGGGGGGAGCAAGCACTGGGTTGTGGTGCCCCAGGAGCAGGACTGCCCTGGGAGCAGGTTCTGATGGCTTTTGGGGTGGTGGTGCCCCAGGAGTAGGGCTGCCCTGGGACCAGGTTCTGATGGCTCTTGGGGTGGTGGTGGTGCCCCAGGAGCAGGACTGCCCTGGGAGCAGGTTCTGATGGCTCTTGGGGTGGTGGTGCCCCAGGAGCAGGACTGCCCTGGGACCAGGTTCTGATGGCTTTTGGGGGGGTGGTGGTGCCCCAGGAGCAGGACTCAGGGCTGGGGTTATGAGTTTTGTGGTGGTGTTGCCTTTGGAGCTCTCAGCTCCTTGTTCAAGTGCCCAAAGCTGGCAGATGCCTCAAGTGCCCCAGTGTGTTGTGTGCTTTCTCCCAGAACCCCTTCATTTAGAGCTCTAAGGAAATAAATGGCTTTGGGTGCAGTGGGCTTAATCCAGCCTTTTAGCCCCATTTGAAGGGAGAAAGCACTGCAGGCAAGCAGCACACAAAGCCTCATTTTTCCTTAGGAAGCCAAAGCAATGAAGCACTCCATGTGCTTCCTTCTTCTGACTGTCATACATATCTCTTACCCTCCCCAGATGGCTGTTCTGGTGCCTGGTTGCTTTTGAAGAGCCAAGAGTTTGTAAAGTAACAGCCTAAATTTTGGCCCTTTTGGGGGGTCTAAAGTCAGTTTATTGTTTCTCTCTGCAATGCAGCTGTAGGTAATTGTTTGAGGCTCTCCTGGTGATGCCTTGCCATGCAGGTTTAAGCAAGGGAGGCCTCTGCTGCTCAGGGTGCTCACACAGGTCTTGGTGAGCTGCAGGTCAAGTGGAAACAAACCCTCTGCCTGGAAATGACTCCAGAGCCCTCTGAAAGGGTGAGAGAGATCTCTGAGGAAACACTCTTGGCTTTCACAACATCAGAGGAAAAGAATCATAGGAGAGAACCCCACATTAATAAGGTTTAGCAGCTGATTTTTATCTGCTGTTGAAATTGCAATGCTTGAAAATGGAACAGGCTGCCCAGAGAGGGGGTGGGTGCCCCATCCCTGGGGGTGTTCAAGGCCAGGTTGGCTGGGGCCCTGGGCAACCTTGTGTAGCTCCAGGCCTGGAGGTTGGTGGCCCTGCCTGTGGCAGGGGGGTTGGAGCTCAGTGACCTTTAGGGTCCCTCCCAACCCAGCCCAGTCTGGGATTCTATGAAATTAATTCTGCTGCTGTTGATGCCATTAAGTTGCCAGTACAGTGACTTGTAAAGATGTTTTTCTGAGCTGTATGTATTCCAGCAAGGTTTGTGCTTGGTTCAATCCTTCTGCAGGTCCCTGAAGTTCCTCCCAGTTCTTTCTATTTGTGACAGCAAAGTTTTTGAGGGAGGCAGGAAGCTGCCTCCACTCTCAGAACGTTACAGCACCGGGATTTAAAGACCAAACTCTTCTCTCTAAGGTTGAAGAAGAAATTGGCACTCTGAGGCAAGTCCTGGCTGCTAAAGAGAGGCACTGTGGAGAGCTGAAGAGGAAGCTGGGTTTGACCCCCCTGGATGGGTTAAAGCAGAACCTCTCCAAGAGCTGGCACGATGTCCAGGTCTCCAATGCGTAAGTGTTGCTTGGGGGGCACGGTCATTTACAGCTCACTCTGGTAATCACCTCCCAGCAGCATCTTCCAGGGCCCTTCTGAGTGGGTTTTGTTCTGATGGGCATAGAGAGTAAGAGGCACTTAAAAAGAATTCCTTGCTGCTGTGTGGCAGTGTCTTGATGCCAGTGTCAGCAGAGCTGGGGTGGGTGTTTGTGCTGGGTGAATCGTGGCTGGCTGCTCTTCCTGTGGTAGTGGAGACCTGGATGGGCTCTCAGCAGTTCAGCTTGTCCATCTCTGCCCATCCTTTTGGGATGGAGGCAGCTGGGGCTTGTTCTGAACTCAGGCTCAGAGAGGAGTGTGAGAGGTTGCAAAGCTCTGCTTCATACTGCTGGTTTGGGAGCTGGGTCCTAAGCTGCACAGCTTGGATTGAGAAAAGCCTGGGCTTCCTTTGGCAAAACACTGTGTGACTCCAGTGTGCACTGCACAGTCATCTCTGCCCAAAGGAGGTGTGAAATGAGATGGGCTGTTCCTGGCCAGCCACTAAGGGTACAGTCACAGTGCCAGAAGGAGAGCTGGAGGTAAGTGTGCCCAGGTGTAAGGGGATCTCAGTGCCTGTAGAGAGATTGTTCAGTCTCAGATCTCTCCTGTAACTTAACTGGAATTTGGAGCTGCTGACAGTGCTACTGAAGAGCAGATGGTTGAGCTGTTCTTCTTGCTGTTTATTCTTTCCCTCATCCTTGTCTCCCCTCCTTCACCCCTGCCCAACTTCTGTTACTCCTCTGTGACTGAAATCAGTGTCGTTGTCTTCTAAAAAATGACTATTCCAGTTCTATTCATCAACACTTTCTGTTTCCAGTTATGTGAAAACATCTGAGAAACTTGGAGAGTGGAATGACAAAGTGACACAGTCTGACTTGTGAGTGCTTGGGCTCCTCAGCATCCCTTCCCTGCTCCTTGCTGCTGCTTGTCCTCACAGGCATCAGGGGTGGACTGGGAGCTGGAGGCACGATGGAGCAGGACTGTCAATGCAAGAGAGATGTGGGGCTGTTGGAGAGGGGTCAGAGGAGCCACAGAGATGATCAGAGGGCTGGAGCAGCTGCCCTACAAAGAGAGGCTGAGGGAGCTGGGTTGGTTCAGCCTGGAGAAGAGAAGGCTGTGGGGGGACCTCATTGCAGCCTGCCAGTCCCTGAAGGGAGCAGAGGAACAGGAGGGGAATCAGCTTGTTAAAGGGCAGAGACTGGCAGGACAAGGGGGATGGATTAAAGCTAAAGGAGGGAAGGGTTAGATTGGATATTAGGGGGAAGTTCTTTCCAGAGAGAGTGGTGAGGGGCTGGAACAGGCTGCCCAGAGAGGGGGTGGGTGCCCCATCCCTGGGGGTGTTCAAGGCCAGGTTGGCTGGGGCCCTGGGCAACCTTGTGTAGCTCCAGGCCTGGAGGTTGGTGGCCCTGCCTGTGGCAGGGGGTTTGGAGCTCTGTGATCCTTGGGGTCCCTTCCAACCCAGACCAGTCTATGATTCTATCACTAGCAGCATGCCTGGCTTCCAGCTATAAGCATCCCTCAGTTGCAGAGGAGAGGAGTAGAATTACTGCTCCCATCTCTCTTGTAGCCTTGCTATTGCAGAGGAAAAATTCCAATCAGTTACCAGACCACATCTTCTAAAAACCAAAAAAAGGGCAAAAAAACCCCCCAGCCACAGTTTCCCTTGAGCTGGTCATGGATAGGTTAGTCTGCTATCAGGTGTCTTCTTGGTGAGCCTGTGTCTCTGCTGTGAAGCTGTTCCTCTTCTCATCAGCAGATGTGGTAGGAATTGGTTTGCTGCCCCAGGGAGGGAGTGCCTGAAGGCATCTGCCTGCCTGGAAGGAGGGGCTGTGTGAGCCCAGAGAGGTGTCTCAGCTCTTGAAAGCTGCACACAGTGGCTCTTCCACACTGATGGACCTCATCCTGTCTGCTGTCCACACCAGGAACCCATGCACTTTAGGCTTTGCAGCATAGAGAAGCAGCTGACAAGTGTGGACTAAGAACATCTGGCTACTTTTGTCTCTAGAATAATCTTCTTTAATGGTGTTAGATCCCCACAGGCAGGAGCAAGTTGCTTCCTGCTGAACTTAGGGAAGGCCTGGGGTGCTTTCTGCAGGATTCTCTCCCTTTGGGGCCTGGTGTTGAAGGTGGTGATCATGTAACTAAGAGGAAAATGTGGGTTGGGGATGGTTCTGTCATTAGGCAAGGTGGCACTGGTCTAACTAGGGGGTGTCAGGCTGCTGGGGACACGAGCTGCCTGTGATGTCACCTCCTCTGGGTGTTGTGTGAGCTGGTAGCAGAGACACTTTGTGTCATGCTTGTGTTGTGGCCTGTCCCTGGAGTGTTGGTGCTCAGATCCCTGAGGTTCTGCTTTCTGTGTGGGCAGAGGTGACTTGGGAGGGTCAGAGGATGGAGCTGGGTTTCACAGCTTGCCTGGCTCCTGCTGGTCTGGTAGAGTGCAGCCTGGGGTGTGGCAGGCAGAGGGCTTTTTGGCTTTGGGTGCAGGTCACTGCACACAGCAGCCACACACTGTGGAGGAAGAAGGGAGCAGGAGATGCAAAGCCTTTGGTTGCTGACCCCTCCTGAGCTGCAGGCTCTGTTTCCTTGTGCTCACTGCCTTGAATGGGCTGAAACAAGAAAGAAACTGGGGCTTGGGTGTCTCCCTGCCTCTCAAACAGCAGCTCCTTCCCTCCTGACAGAAGGAAAACTGATGGTACTGAAGTGCAGAGGCACTAATGCTGTGGGAAGGGTCAGAAGAAGCACCTGTGGTGACTCTAACCGTTGTGTTTGTAGATATCTTTCAGCCAGCAGCACTCTGGAGGACTGGAATGAGAAACTAACTCAGTCAGAAGCGTGAGTGTCTTAACCTGCAGTGTGAAGAACTGCCTTCCTGACAGCCTGCTGCTGCTAACTCCTGTGCCCCTGCTCACTCCTCTGCTCTCACTAGAGCTGTTTAAACACTTCTTTTTTTCTAGCTTTCACTCTTTTTTTTAACCTGATAAATGCCCCATCTGGGAGAAGGAGCTTTTCCTTGGGTCAGCATTGGAGTGATTTCATTGTGGTCCCAGTGAAACTCTTCAAACACCCTCCTGCTCTCAGAGGAGAGCTGGCTGAAGCTGCTGGGTAGCTGAGACCTGGTGCCACGTGTTATAACCTCAGCAGTGAAGCTGTGCAACAGCCAGACCAACCCCTTGTTGCCCTCAGCATGCTCTGCAGGGAGCAGGACCTCTGTTTGCTGTGCTACCTCATGAGAACAAGTGGAGCTGTGGTGTCCAGGGCAGCTGTTCTGTCACATTGTGGCCCCAGACTTGACCAGTGTAAACCCTGCAGCTGTTCCACTCCAGTTCTTGGCTGCAGAGGTCTTTTAGCTGTGCTCTGATGAAATGCCTGAGGTGAAATTCTTGTTTCAACTAAATTATGGGAGCATGTTACAGAAGTTGGCCTCTGTGTCCTTCTCTCTGCATCCTTCCCACAGTATCCAGGGGAAGTGGGATGCAGTGGGAGCAGCCAGGTAGCATCACTGCTTCCTGAGCTGATGCAACCCAGGGTGAGGTAGGTGCTGGGTAAGCCAGCTTTCCCTGGTCTCTGGAGTGGGGATGAAATTCAGTCCCTCAGGCTGCCTTGGTTTTGGGAGTGTGTGTGACTAGCAGGCTGTCTTCTCAAGATGGGTGAAGGATGAGTGGCAATAAACAAGCATCAGAACAACCTTTAAAGCATGCAGGCTTGACACAGACTATTCTGTGGATGTTTTTTAGGTGAAGGTGATGTAAATTGCAGTTATTTCACTTGCTGAAGGGAATGACCTTGTTTTCATGCTTGCTGATAGTGCCACCGACTCACTCAGTGTTTTAAGCAGTGTTCCTCCCTGGGTGTGCCTGCTACAGCAGCAGATGACTCCTTCTATCTGTTTCCTTGCACTTAAGCACCAGCAATGTGTTGGGAGGGTGTTTTTGTGGAGGCCTGAATAGCTGGGAGGCTTCCTGCTTGCTTTGGCACTAGGCAGAGTGACAGTTCCTGCTGGCAAGGTAGGTGCCTGTTAAAGAGGTGAGGGGGCTTAAAGCAGGATTCCAGCAGCAGTGCAGAAAACAGACAGAATTTCTACTTCTTTTGTCTAAAGTGAGTGTGCAGAGTCAAGGGATTCAAGGACCAGGTTTTATTAAATGCAAAGGCATCTTCTTCCCTGATGTCTGTTTGGAAAGGCTGAGTGAGCTGGGGCTGTTCAGCCTGGAGAGGAGAAGACTCAGGGGGGACCTGATTAATGGTTATCAATATCTGAAGGGTGGGATGCAGGGGAAATGGCCAGCCCCTTCTCAGTGTCTGTGGGGACAGGACAAGGGGCAATGGCTGCAAGTCAGAGCAGAGGACGTTCCCCAGCACCATGGGGAAGAACTTTTCCCCAGTGAGGGTGAGGGAGCCCTGGGACAGGCTGCCCAGGGGGTGTGGAGTCTCCCTCTCTGGAGAGATTCCAGCCCTGTCTGGATGTCTTACCTGTCCTAGGGACCCTGCTTTGGCAGGGGGTTGGACCCCATGGGCTCTGGAGGACCCTTCCAACCCCTGGGATTCTCTGAGCTTCTCTGTGTTCCAGCTCAGCATCCTGACTGGACTGGGAACATCCCAAACTCAGGACCTTATGATGCTTTCATGCACTGCTCAGTTCCCTGGTAGTTGCCATTCCTGGTTGCAGACTTGCCCCCTGCAAGCAGAAATCAGCCCAGTCTGTCCCTGGCTCTGGTTGCAGTGGAACCAGGACACAAGCAGACTGAGATGGTTGGTGTCCTTAGCCTGACAGCACCAGTGGTGGCTGCTGGATAAAAGCAAGTGAGAGGAAGCTGGTATTAATGGATAAAGGAGGATTTGAGGGTGCAGGTCCAGCTCCTCCCTGTTTATAGGAGCTGGGGGCAATGAGAGGTTTGAATGCCACAGGGGTCATTCCAGCAGCTTCTGCTGCAGTCAGTTGCCTGTAGCAGAGCAAGGTATCAATTTGAGCTCCTCTTTATTACTCCCAGGTTTGGATTGTTCTGGTGTTAAGGGAAGAGAGTGAGTGCTTGTGGATTTAAAGCCATGGTGAGCCTGGCTGTGTCTCTTGCAGGAGAGTTCCTGTCACTTCTAGGTCAGGGCTGGGTGTAGTTAAGTTGCATTAAAGCCTTTTATAAGCTGATCCCTGCCTGTCACAGCTGCAGTTCTGTGTGTGTCTGGTGGTAGCTCTGGGTGAGAGCTGCTCAGCTCAGCTCTTGGTGGCTCTGCCTCCTGCCTTGCAACAGCAGAAGGGTGTGTGTGTGGGGGGAGCTGTGGGTGCAGGACTAGACTGGTGATCTGATCTGCCTTCTGCTGCCTCTCTTGCTCTTCAAGTTGATCTTTCAGTTGGATGGTTCCCTTGACCTGGAGCACTGTGCTGGCACGAGCAGTTGTGCTGCAGTGGGAAGGGGCAGGCTCAGGGGGAAGGAGCAGCTCTCCAGTGGCAGACCTTCAGTTACCTGCTGCTGGAAGATGCAGCTGGAGAACCTCTGGCCTCTATCTGCTGGAGCCAGACATCATACCTGGGACTCTGTGTGCATGGTGTGATGTGTCCTCTCAGTCTGTAAGCTGTTCCTCCTGGTGCTCATCTCAGAGCTGGGTGTGAAGCAGGGGCAGACTCAGTGCAAGGTACTTCAGCCAGCACGAGGCCTTCAGTGTTTGTGGGGCAGCTGGAAATGGAATCCCAGGACAGGACTCAGCCAGCCCAGCAGGAGCCTGACTGCTGCAGGTGAGGGCTGAGATCCTCCTCTTCCAAAGCAGCTTTGGCCAACAGGTTCCCACAGGCATCTGTTAGAGCAAGCAGCACTGATGCTGACCAGTTCCCTCCTAAGTCATTCTGAGATGCCTGCTTCTTGGAGAAGGTTGTGCTCTGGAGGGGGGAGATGGAGACCTTGCTGTTGGGCACACTCAGGTTCTTCTGGAGTCACTGAACTCAAGAGGAATTTGCCAGAAAGATCTGTAGGTTATAGGAATTTTGGGAGCAGGAGGAAGGGAGATAAAGCTGGTGTGGTTTTGCCCTATTGTGCCCAAGCCTTGTGTATGTTCTTGAGTGAGAAATGCCTGGCTGTGAACTTAAAAACAGATGAAAAACCCCCCAAGGAACCAATAAGAGGTAATTGATGCTGGTTGAGGTGCTGTCTCCCACATGTCTGTCTGGAGAGAAGGAGATGTGAGGCAGTCAGCTGTCACCATGGTGCTTTCAGTGTTGGGAGCTCAAGATAAGAGAGAACGTTAGGCTCCTGAGAAGGCTCTTCTGAATATCCCAGGCAGGCAGAAACAGCATCTCAGGGTGAAGTATTTGGAATGAGAAAACTTGGCTTCAATTCTTGAACCTGTTTTGCAGCCTGACTCTTCTTTGGAATGATGTGAGGAATGCCCTAAGTCTAGGTGTGAATCTCCAACTGTGGAATGGCTTAGAGAGGATGAAGTCATGAGAGTGACTCAAAGCATCCTTGTCCCTGAGATCAGGCTCCTCTGAAGGAAACAAAGGTTCCAGCCTTGCTGGAAACTCCAGTGAAATCAGGTGCCAAAGACAAGCTGCACTGTGGTTAATGGTAACTGATAGGAAACTTCTCTACCCCTTTCTTCCCAACCTGCAAGTTGTGGAGATGATGCTCATTTGTGCCTTTCATTTCTCTGCAGTGATGTCAGTCTGGCCTCTCTCCTCCATAACCCAACACTGTGGCAAATGCTGGGGCTTCAAGGCTGCAAACCTCTTTTGGAATAGGTTCCTAGGCTAATTTTATTCCCCCAAGGAGACCAGAAGGTAGTTGTGGAGCTAATAGGGTACAGTGCTATGGTATTAGAGGTTCCACATGGAAAATTGGGGTTGTTGGGGGTGTTTTTCCAAGTGTGTATCAGACTTCAGAAGAGAAGGTAAAGGGAGTGTATGGGAAGCTTAGTCCTGCACCTCTGCTTTCTATAAAGCTTCAAGTCTTTGTATATATGCAAGACTAGAAGTGTCTCTTTGAGTGAAGTCAGCACAGCTCACTAATCTAGCTGCTTTCCTTTAATCTGGGTTCCTCTTTCAAAATGGNTTCCATTCAGATCCCACCTGTTAATTCAATTCATGATGGGTTGGTTTTTTTCCTATCCAGTTACAAGAAGACCCAGGAAACCCTTTCCCAGGCAGGGCAGAAGACTTCAGCAGCCCTTTCCAATGTAGGTTCTGTTATCAGCAGGAAACTTGGTGACATGAGGTAAGATTTCTGTTTGGTGCTCTGGTGCTTTGATCTCAGGTTCAAACACTAATGAGACTTTAGACAATAATGAGGGGTTCTTTTCCCATTTTTCTTAGCTGGCAGCTGTTGCTGGGCTGCTTTCTGCATGGCCTTGTGTGTTCTAGCTCAGGAAATGCTTGTTAAAGATTTGTTGAGGGATCAAAACCTGCTCTAAGATATTTCAGTTTAATTCAGCTTGGGAGAGCTGGGTGGTTTTAGCACCCTTCTCCCTTTTACTGTTAGGTGGCTTCACTGCAGCTTTTCCATCACATGTGAGAAACTAGACTTGAAAATTCACCTTTTCCATTCATTAGTGGCTTATGGAAATGAGTTTTCCTAGGGTTATTGTGTAGGATTAGGTTAGGATTAGGGGTCATCACTCCTGTGCTCTGTGCTTTAAAATGGGACCAAGCCTGGATGTGGTTTTGAGCCCTGTGTGTCTGCATTCCATGCAGAAGGGAAGTGTGCCTTCCAGGCACAGCTATGCCATGTTGATTGGGAGATAGGAATTGATTCAGGAGATCATGACCACGTAACACAATCTCTCCTCTTGTGGTTGGTGGTTATTTGGATTCCTTAAGCAAGTGACCACTGAAGTCATTGCAGGTTCAGACCTCTCTGAGCTGGCAAGTGGAGGGCTGGGTCCCTTGGCTGCCAGCTGAGGTTCTTGCTTTGTGAGTGGCTCAGCTGTGCAAAGTTGAAGGTTAGAATTGATGATTTCCCTGATCTCCAGAAACTTCAGCTAAAGATAGCTTCCCCATTAATGCTGACATCCAGGTTATTCACACAGAATGCTTTGGCCATGTTTTTCTTGGAATCAGGAGCTGATTCTGAACACACAGCCTCTCTAGGCTACTAAGGGAGTGTTCTTAGAGCTTGTACTTAACATGCTGTCTCAGACCTTGGATTGAATGGGTAGCTGTCATTCTTTGTAGGGAATTTCCTATTCCACTGTGGCTGGGAGTATCCAAGTGGTAAGAACTTGTTGGCCTCTGATCACATAGTACTGATTTATTCCACTTCTGTCCTCTGAGTTGTTTGCTGTGTTCCTAACAGGTCACTTTCAGTACCTGACTCCTCTGAATTTGGCAGAGGACTACCTGGATTCCTGTGCTTTCAGTATTCCAGGTTTAATTTTTCCTTCCTGGAAGAAGGAGACTGACATGGAATCACAGGAGACAGATACTGCCACAAGATGCTCAGTAAAATCTATTCCCACATCTGGTCAGGGTGTTGTGGCAGAGGGGTGGGAACTCTGCTTTTTGGACAAGACAGGGAACTCCTGAACCAGTGGTGCCACCAGAAGCAGCTGTTTTGACAGGCTTGGTCCTGCCTCTTCTCCTTTTGGGGTTGGGAGAATCCAGTTGACTGTGCAGCTGCAGAAATGTCTGTGGCATCCCTGGAGGGAGGGGATGGGATGCAGGGCTGAGTGAAGAGCATGCCTGTTGCTCCTGGTGACAGCCCTGGCCTGAACTAGTGCTGTGGCTTACCCTGGCAGGCAGCTAAACAGTTTAATCAGACAGCAAAGGGAAAGAGAATAATAAAATATGCTGATGGTGCAGAGTGCAAGTGCTCACCACCTGCTGACTGGTGCCCAGCCCAGCCCCAAGCACTGGTGCCCTGGCTGGCTGGTCCCCCAGCTCAGTGCTGAGCCTCACATCATGCAGCATGGAATGTCCCTTTGCTCTCCTGGCTGTGTCCCTTCCCAAGCCCCTGTCCCACCCCCCCAGGCTCCTCATTGGCAGGGTGTGAGAAGCTGAAAACTCCTTGACCTGGTGTAACCACTACCTAGCAGCATCAGTGTGAGACCAGCCTTATTCTCCTAGTAAACTCAAAGCACAGCCCTGCACCACTTCCTGGGGGGAAACTTAACTCTGTCCCAGCCAAACCCAGGACAGACAGTCCCAGGGAGAGCTGGCTGTGCAGTCAGCTGCCTCCAAACAAGCTGGCCCTTTGCAGCAGTGGTGTTGCTCAGCAGTAGGCACACATTCAAACACCTGCCTGCCTTTCTCTACCTGATACCTCGGGTCATGTATTATGAAACAGAGGCAGCTTCTGTTGGAACTGGGGAATCCCTGCCAGAGTTCTTTCAGCAGGGCTGGCCTTGTGTGGGTGGCCCTGTGGGGAAGCACAGAAGTGACTTTCTAAGACTTCCCAGGTTTTTTTTCTGTGGGTCTGCAAGCAGGTTGCTGTCTCCTGTGCTGCCTTGGAGTCTCCATGTTGCTGACTTGGAGTGAGGTTTAGCTCTTGAGGAGAAGGTTCTGTGGGAGCACAGGTTCCTGCAGGAGCTGGTCTGCTTTCTACCTGTGCCAGGTGAAACTCTGCTGTTCCCATATGTGATCAGAGCCCAGATCTGTTGTATTGCTGTGATCACCTCTTGGAATGACTTGGGATGATCTCTCTTCCCAGAGAAGCTCTGTTCCAGGCCTTGTAGCCTACACTCCCACCTCCATTACTGTACTTTTTTTCCCCTCTCACCCTACAAATTCACTTGTAAAGCAGCTTTATTTTCCATCACTGGAAGTGTTGAGATAACAGAAGGGATTTCCTTGTTTAGCCAGCCTTCCCTGGCTGATAACCACGAGGTGGTGAATAGCACAGGCGCCTCCCATACACAGAGGGTGTAGCTGTAATGCCATTAAAAACAGTTGGACCAAAATGCTATGAAACACAAGTACCCTGTCCCTGGGTTAAACCTTTAGGATCCCTGTTTTCTGGCCAAAAATCACTTCAAACCTCACAGTGGTGGGTTGTAAGGAGACCTTGTGAAGTTGATGCTGGAACTGGGCGCCAACTGTATTAACACTGTTGGGCCATTGGGGGGAGAAAAAGCAGCTTAATTAGTGGGTGGGATTGTTCAAAATCTCAGCCAGTTCAGCTTCCTCTGGTATCTCCACTTCCAATTGCAAAGTAAACTGGCTTTTAGATGCTCTGTGCCTGCCCCTCACTGTGCCCAGTAAGCTGGTGGTGTTTTGGTGTTGCTGATGGCTTGCTTCGTGCTCCCTGCTGCCCTTGGTGTTGTCTCAAGTTTGCTGTACATAATACTACAAGCAAATCCATTGTGAAATGTCAGCCCAAGCCCCAGGGGGGCCTGCAAATTCCTAAATGAGTGTAAACTTGAAATCCTCCTGAAAGGAGGAAGAGGTTACTGCTTGGTCCAGACTGAGGTACCCAGCAAACGAACTGGTGCTTGTGGTATTGCAAACAGTGCATGGTGGGGGGGGTGTTATCTCTGGTGTTCTCTTTTAAGCAGGAGTAAGTAGAAAGTTAATTTCTTTTGCATGCAAAGGCAGCATTTCAAGGAGTCTGTCCTGCCAAGGAGCTGACTGGGATGTGTGGGGAAATGAAACCACAAGGCCTAACGTCTTTGTTCTGGCTGGGAGGAAAAGCCCTTGTACTCCATGCCAAGTACTTCAGATCCAACTTGCTGTGACTGCTTCCTGCTGCAGAGGCAAAAATTAACATTGAAGTGGAATAAAACGCTACTCCTGATAGGAGAAGCTGCTTTAGAGCCTCCCAGTGCTCTTACTAGTAGAAGCAGGAATCCTTGGTCTGTTATTTCAGGCTGCTGAGATGCTGGTCCCTGGAAATCTGGTAACCTAGCAGGGGATGGTTTGCCTTGCAACCTAAAAACAGGCAGCCAGGTTGTAGGGTAAACATGATACCTTTCATCCAGATACTCTTATCTTTATTATGCTGAGATGTGTTTGTTCTCTGAGCTGTAACTCAGAGATCTGCAGCCTGTGCAAGGTAACGTGCAGGTATCCATTGCAGGTTCCTCTTACCCATGTTCTCAACCAGAAGTCCTAGCAATGCTGTCTTTGTGTGAGAGCTTGGGGGGGACATGGGGGAAGGAGGTATGCTTACCAGGTGAGCTGGTGCTTGGTAAAAACCCCTCAGTTCAGGAGAACATGCTCTAAAAAGGCTTTTAAAATCCCATGAAAGCAATGGGTAGGTGTAGGTAAGTTGTTTTGGGTGGTGATTGTTGCACACACACACACTCCTTTCCCTCCCCAACACTCTGGCTCTGAGTTGCTGTAGGTGCTGTTATTACCCTCTAAAACCCCTCTTAGCTTGGCTTGAGTTAATGAAAAGCAATTGTGTTTCTGCTTGCTGCTGCAGTTTCTGTGGAGAGGCTTCCTCCTGGGTAGTGGAGGTTGCTGTCCCATGATCCTGTGACCCTGTTCAGTTACCCCACAGTTAGTGTTTGCTTCTGCACAAGTGTCTTGACTGTTGCTTCCCTTTTCTCCCTGCTGCCCATGGCTCCTCCCAGGGCTCACCCCTTCTCACACTCCTTTAGGTAAGATATCCTTCCAGGCTGCTGAACAAGCAGCCAGTTTTCTGCTGGGTGTTTGCAGATCTCACAGGGGGAGCTGGTTCTTTTAAGCCCTGCCTCTACTTGGGACACAGATTGAGAAACCATTGACTCTTGTGTCACAGTCTGTAATGGAACACTGGCACTGAGCTGTCCTGTGGCTGGCAAACATCAGCTCTGGCTGGCAGCTGTTAAATAAGGGAAGAGAGGGTTGGCTTTTAATGCTTCAGGTGTCCACAGCAGCCTGTGTGTAGGTGCTTGAGAACCAGGGGGATGCTGCTGCTGCATGGTGCCTGTGTGGAATTGTCTCTTTAACCTTTTCCTCCTTCTCTGAACGCTTCCGAGTAGCAGCTACTCCATCCGCCACTCCATAAGCATGCCAGCCATGAGGTAAGGTAGCCACTGCTCACAGCTCCTCAGGGGGTTGGGGGCACACTGTGGTGTACTCTGGTGTCACTGGGGGCTTGGTGCTGACTTGTACAGCTGTCTCCTTTCTCAAGGAGACCCCTTGCAGAGTCTGGGGTAACCACATCCCGTGGTTGTAGCGATTCAGGAGGGTGTTTTAACCAGCCTGTCTTTGTGGTTGTTCTTGGCAGAAGCACAGTGTCACAACTGTACCAAAGGCTAACTGAAATCAGTGGCTTTGGGAGGGATTAGCCCCCCCTCCTCTCCCAACATCCAGCATGGCCATGGCTAATACCAAGGGGAATCCAAACGTGAACCCTCCATCCCCAGCCTGGTTGCTCAGTGCCCCTGTGGTGCATCAGGCAGTGATCTCCTTGCAGGAGAAACGACTGCCAGGGCTGGGTGAGGCCCCCAGAAGCCCTCTCCTGTCCTCCTTCCAGACAGACAGAGAGATTATTTTATGGGTGCAAATAGAAAGTGATTCTCTGGAACAAAAATAGCTGAGATGAGGCTGAGCAGCCCCCAGCACTCCCACAGCCTGGCCCAGGGAGAGCAGCTCTGTGAGTAATTGCCTGGTCTGAACACTCAGTACCCAGCACTCCCCTGGAATCCTTCACCAGTGAAGCAGCTTGTTAGGCTGTCAAACAATTGACCTGATTTTCTTTGCTAGAAACAAGAAATCCTCTGATTAATTTATTGCACTGTGGTTTTCATGAGCATTTTCTGATGCAGATGATCACTCCTGGTAACCAAACAGCCCCCAGGTACAGGCACATGGCCCTTCTTCCTGCCTGGGAGGCTGAAGCCTTTGTTTTAAACCCTTTCCAGCTTTCCCTTTCCATTATTTAAGACAGTGTGCTTTTAGTTGGAAGCCTTGTAAAACTAAGAGCTGCTTTCTTCTCTCCTGACTTGATTCCCTAGTGAAGTAGGACTTGTTTCCCTCAACAGCTCAGCTTGAGCACTGGAGTGGATTGCACATGGTTTAAATGTTTTCCTTCAGGGTTTGTGTGTGGGGTTCTTGTCTGGTGTGCCTGAGAGATGTGTGCCAAAGGCTGTGAGGAGCTGGAAGTGTTCTGGGTGCTGCTGTCACTGTGTGGGGAGTGGCCAGAGAGCCCAGTCATGCTGAGTGATTTCATTTAGGTAAGAACTTGTTTTGATTTTATTTTTTCTTCTCCTTTCTTCAAGGAATTCTGCAACCTTCAAGTCCTTTGAAGATAGAGTTGGGACCATAAAGGTAACAGTCCCCTTTGTTTTGTGAATGTGGAGTGTGAAGCCTTACAGAAACTTGGATTTCTGCAGTGTTTTCCCTTGTAGATCAGTAGGCAAATGGCTTCTCAGATAGGTGAAGCCTTTGCTACAGTAGGTGACCTTGACAAGGGGGAATTGGTATTCTCTGGGCTGGTATCTTGTTACCTTGTTCTCTGTGGAGAAGGACCTGGGGGTCCTGGTGGGTGACAGGGTGGCCATGAGCCAGCAGTGTGCCCTGGGGGCTGAGAGAGACAGTGGGATCCTGGGGGGCATCAGGAGGAGTGTGGGCAGCAGGTCACAGGAGGGGATCCTCCCCCTCTGCTCTGCCCTGGGCAGGCCCCACCTGGAGTGTTGTGTCCAGTTCTGGGCTCCCTGGGATCAAACAGACAGGGATCTCCTGGAGAGAGTCCAGAGGAGGCTGAGGAGATGCTGAAGGGCCTGGAGCATCTCCCCTGTGAGGACAGGCTGAGTGAGCTGGGGCTGTTCAGCCTGGAGAGAAGAAGACTCAGGGGGGACCTGATTAATGGTTATCAATATCTGAAGGATGGGATGCAGAGGGAATGGCCAGCCCCTTCTCAGTGTCTGTGGGGACAGGACAAGGGGCAATGGCTGCAAGTCAGAGCAGAGGAAGTTCCCCAGCACCATGGGGAAGAACTTTTCCCCAGTGAGGGTGAGGGAGCCCTGGGACAGGCTGCCCAGGGGGTGTGGAGTCTCCATCTCTGGAGAGATTCCAGCCCCTGTGCAATATGAGCTGGGGAGCTGCTTTGGCAGGGGGCTGGACCCCATGAGCTCTGCAGGGCCCTTCCAACCCCTGTGACTGTGTGATTCTTCTCTCCTTTCAGTCCAGAGTGGTGGGCAGCCGGGAGAACAGCACTGACAGCCTCCACTCCCCCTCTGGAGCTGGTGAGAAGCCTCCACAAGACAACGCTCCCTTCTAGACCCACGGTGGGGCTTTGCACAGCTGTGCACGACTAAGAGCAAGCCCCCTCCCTCCCAAATCTTCAACACAACAGCAACAAACATCCCAATCCAAGAAGGGGCTGAGAGCCAGTCTGGAGAGATCCATTCTTCATTCATAGACACTGCTGCTGGATCCAAGTTCAATAAAGAGAATGCAAAGTTTTGTACACAAATAATATTTTACACTAAAGTTTGTAGATTTAAATGTATCACTGCTGTCCTTTTGGGAGAGCATGTAAGATGGAGTTTCCTTAAAGCAGCTCAGAAATGCCAGTGCTATAGAAAAGTTCTCCCTTGTCTGATCTAACTTGGGACAGATACATTGCCCTGAGCAGCAGTTATTGGAGACACTGAGAGCGTGGGCATCTTGGCTTCAGCTTCTGGCTATGTGCTGTGGTCAGGGCATGCCATGCAGCTATTCATGAGCTCCCAGGCTTCTCCTATTACTGATTCCTCTGCCTCTTGTTTGGGAGGAGTCTGGGAAATGGGCTAAAGGAGTCTGGGAAATGGGCTAAAACAGTTTAGGGTTATTTTTTCTGGGCTCCCAAAAGGGAAACTTCACTTAGCAGCTGCCTCGTTGTTACACTAATGCTCTAGCTTTAACAAAACTAAAACAAACAAAAAATCTTTATTTTTAAATGCAATGAACTTTAAAGAAATAAAGCTTAAAAAAAGGAAGAAAAAAAAAAAAACAAACAACAAAAAAGCTTTGGCATCATATTAGGGAAATGCTCCCTGGGACTCTGAAGCTGACTTGCAAGCCTTACATCACCTTATGCTTTATTGGTTATGATTTTTTTTTTCTATAGAGAAGGCTGTAAAGGTTATAATGCTGGATGTTGAGCACTGGAGTTCTGCATCATACAGTAGTAGTAGCAGCATGCTTATCAGCCAGTTCTTGTGTTCAGTTCAGTGGTGCACTCCATTTCCTGAGCGTGTGGAACTTGCTTCTCCCTTCTCAGTTGATGCCTTCGTTCTTGGAGGAAGAGTAGCTGAAGGCTGCTAGCAACAGGGCTGGGTGAGAGGGGCCAAAGCTGTCACCAGTGCTGTGGACATGATGCTGGAGGGGCTCTGCTCTCCCAGAGTTCCTCCAGCTGGTGCATCTGGCTGTGACTGGGTGGGTTTTTCAGCTGAAAGCCCCAGCTCTCCTCTTGGTTTACAAAACTGGCAAGAGAGTGGTGGAGCTCAAGCCGTTGCCCCAGGGGCTGGGTGTTGTGCTCCTTCCCTGTCCAACATCACTGAGTTTCCTTCTAGAGGCCTGGTCTTATTCTAGGCAAGGTGCCTCCACATAGAAATAACCTAGAGTGAGCAAATCTGTGCCTTAGAGGCCAAGTAGGACTTACTCAGGTCTTTAGACTTGCTGATGTACATATCTGAGTAGTTTTAGTGGTTTATCACCCCTGAGGGACTGAGCCATCTCTGACCCTTGTTTAGAGAAGCAAGTTTTGACACTTTCCTGCAGATTAATCTCTCTTTCCCCTTGCCCCTGCTCCCCTCCCTCTGCAGACCTGGGGACACAGGATGAAATACTAGAAGACAGATGTACTAGGCAGTAGGTGGAGTGTAGAGTGTCGTTTACTGGTGCTCCTTGTTTGACTGAAGCTGGCCTCCCTGGGAGGAGCAGCTGGTGGAATGGGGACTGCTGGGGCTTGGCTACGTTCAACTGCTTCTCTTTACAGCTAGAAACTGAGGAAACTTGTCAATAAAGCATTCCTTTGGGAGAAAATGGGGTGAGTGTTCTTGTCTTGTTCTAAGAGCACTGAAGTCCTCTCCTGGGTGCCTGTTACGAACTTGTCAGGCAGATCCCAACAGCCTGCAGCAGCTAGAGGTGAGAAGCAGCTGCAATACTCTGTTGTATCCCCCTGGCTT
Source organism: Zapornia atra (assembly GCA_013400835.1). Lineage (NCBI taxonomy): Eukaryota > Metazoa > Chordata > Aves > Gruiformes > Rallidae > Zapornia > Zapornia atra. The sequence goes on from VZTU01007134.1 coordinate 26,284, forward strand.
GTTTGTCTGCCAGCTCTCTGGATGCTTTCTCCTGGAAGGATGTACTAAACATTTACAGTCTGGTGTTCCCTTCTCAAGATGCTGAGCACCAGCTGCTTGCCATGCTGTACCTGTGCCCAACCCAGGGCTGGGAAGCTGCAAGCCTTCCCCTCCAAACACCATCCCCTTGCTCCCTTCACGCTGGTGCTGCCAGATGTGCCTCAAGCCTCTTCACACTGTTTTCCTGAGCTGAGAGTGTGGGGCTGCTGCAGTCCCAGCAGCAACTGTGGCAGCAGGGGATGGGGCTGGAGCCATTTCTGATGGGGAAGAGCAGCAGCTGTGGTGCTGGCTGGGATTTACAGCGTGGGACCTCAGGGAATGGGCTGCTGGGAAGCTCTGGCAGTTGCTACTGGTTTAAACAGCACAGGGGGAGCAGTGGCTGTGTGACTGGCACTGGGAGCTGCTCCCCTGAGTGTAAAAGGGGAGATCAGGTTGTGAGAGAGGCTGGCAGAGCTCAGTCACTGCTTGGTGTGCTCAGAGGAGGGAAGGCTCACAAGGTTTGAAGCACCTGCCTGGTGGTTAGGGTTTGGGTGGGTTTGTTTGGAGGGTTTGGGGTGGTGTTTTTTAGTTTGACTTCCTTAGGTAACCCTGCACCTCTGCAGCTGGCTCTGAGAGCAAATGGGTTGGTGTGGTACCAGTCCTGGAGGAGAGATGCTGCATGGAGCACCCAGGCTGCAGACCTGGAGCTGCAACCTCCCCTGCCACAGTCCCAGGGGCAAGGGGATGCTTTCCCTCCTCCCCACTCCCTTCATAACAACTGAGATCCTCCACCTGTAACCTTCCTGGTTACAGGGTTGATGGTGGTTTTGTTGCTTCCCAGTTTCACAGCGTGCTCCTGGCAGCTCTCAGGGCTCCAAACCCCCGTTTCCTTTGGGATGTGGCTTCCTTCCCTGCAAAAACCTGTGACCAGGAGTGTATAAAGCCCCAGCAGCTTTGTGAGCACTCACCTGGTCAGTTGTAACTGGGGCAGAAGGCGTTGAGACCAATTTTCCTCTTCTGTTCATCCCCTGCCACCAGGCCAGAGGGGCTGAGGGGCAGCCCCATGTCCCTGGGTGGTTCTTTTGCTGCCTTGGAGCCTGGAGAACGTTTGTCCCAGAGCTTCTTCAGAGTCGATTCTCCTTCCTCCCTCTTTTTGCTGTTGTTTCCCTCAGATGAAGCAGCCTGGTATGAAATCAAAGCTCCTGAGGCCAGCCCCATCGGAGCTGGGACCTTTGCAGGCAGTGCCAGAGCCAGCAACCACAGCAGCGTCCTGCATTCCCTCTTTCCTGCTCCTCTGTTTTTTACTGCATGGTTCTCCTTTTCTTTCCTCATTGCTGAGGACTTGCTGGGTCTCCTCTGACTGCTCCCATGTTTTGGGGGGAGGGGGTCCATGCTGAGCACACGTTATTGCCTGGGGATGTGGGAGCTGCTGAGAGGCTTTTCCCACAGCGATGCCTCCAGTGTTGCTGCCTTCCTGGGAGGATGCTCATCTCGCTCCTGCTGCTTCTCCCTCCCTACTGCTGTGGTTCATCTCTGCCAGCTCTGTGGTGTGAAGCACAGGGCCAGGTGTCCCTCCTCCCAGCAAAGCACAGACCCCCTCGCTCCTGCATGACTGGGGCTTTCCGAAAGCTCAAAGCACAAGGTCACAGAGGGTGGCTGGGCAGTGCAGGGTCCCGTGCTTTTGCTTTTGGTTCCTGGAATGTCATCCCCTGGTTTGGAAAGGGAAAGTCCAGTGCAGAACACTGGAACCAGCAGAGCCATCAAAAGGGAACCTGCAGCACTTCGAAGGACAGGGTGAGCACCCATACCCAGAAACAGGGTGGCATGGGCAGAGGAGTGGGAGGTGCAGGGGCTCCATCTGCAGCGTCTGAGGTGGGGGGAAGCTAGTTTGCTCTGTCCACAAAGTGGGAACAGGCAGAAAAACACCCGAATGAACAGCAACCTATTGCAAGAAGCTGGCAGGAGCCACTTGGCCCTGCTGGCACCGTGTCCTGACCCTCAGCTGAAACTGTGGCAAGTGGTTTTTAAAGAATTTGACATTTATGCTCATGAGAGGGGTTGCACAACTGCTGCAGCAGCTAGGACCTAGGAAATCAGCCCTGGGGTTGTGTGACCAAGCCGATAGCATCCAGAGCGAAGTGCTGGCCCAGGGCTCCCAGCCCGGGGTGCATTCGCTGCACCCCTGTGGGTGTGAGCAGCTGGGGCTGTTCCCATGTGGGTGCTGGGGTGGGTTCAGGATCTCTCCTTGGGTGCAGACTCTGTGCAAGGTCAGTGCTGAGGAACCCCGCATGCAGCCCGTGTCTTGGAGGGGCTCTGGAGCACCGGTGCCAAAGCTGGGCTAGGGACAGGGATTTGGCAGCAGCTGGGGGAAGCTGGAGCGAGGTGAGGATGTGTGATTAACAGCAACGACTCCCTTGGCAAGCGGGATTCATCACCCTTCGTTTCTTTAAACCATGAGTCAGAGGCAGCAGACGGGAAAGGCCCTCGGAGCCGTGCGGGAGGGACAGCTGGGGCGAGCTGGGGTGTCTGGGCAGCGTTCCCACTCCGGGGTCACTCTTATGGGGGAAGTCGAGCGAAACCCTGCCAGTGGGAATCAGCAGCATCGCCCAGGGAGCAGCTGGGAGCCAGGAAGCTTGAGCAACTGGGAAAAACACCCAGACGCTGGAATTTAAAAAACCCAAACCCCATTTTCTACTAATTCCAAGTACTTGTTTGTAGGTGGCTTGGCACTGCGCTCTGGGGGCGGCCGGTGTGGGGACAGGCGGGTGGCAGGCTGGGGGCAGGGTGTGGGTGATGATGGTGGGGCACAAACAGGCCTGAGGGTGGATGTGCTGCCAGCGCTGGGGGCTGAGCGCCTCGGGGGCCGCCTGGGAAAGCGGCAAACCACAGGGGAGGTTTGGGTTGGATGTCAGAAGAGGTTCTGTGCTGAGAGGGGGGTCGGGCGCTGGCACAGGCGCCTCAGGGGAGGGAGCACAGCCCCGAGCTGGGCTGAGGGCAAGAAGTGTCTGGGCGACGCGCTCAGTGCCACGCTCGGGCTGGGATGGGCCTGTGTGGGGCCGGGAGTGGGACTCCATGATCCTGACGGCTCCCTTCCAACTCAGGAGAGTCTGGGATTCTGTGGAGTCCCGCGCTTGCAGCCGGGAGGAGGTGTCCCAGTCCCTGTCCCTGCCCCAGCCCTTGTCCCGCCTCATGTTCAGCCCCGGCCACAGCGGCCGAGATCTGGCACATAGGCCATGTTCTCATAGCTCCCTGGTGGTCTAGTGGTTAGGATTCGGCGCTCTCACCGCCGCGGCCCGGGTTCGATTCCCGGTCAGGGAAGTTCTGTTTTTACCTCAGGCTCTGCCCACTCTTTTCCCCGCCCCGCCCCCCGCC
>VZTU01007134.1:30254-47536 GCA_013400835.1 Zapornia atra
GTCAGGGCCCTGTCTCCCCTGCCTGCGAGCCGAGGAGATGAGGGAAAAGCCCCAGACAAAAGGCCTAGGGAAAGGTGAATTGTAAATGAAAGTCATTTGCGAGGTGGGTGAGCCGTGATTCACCATGGCTGGCTGCTCGCTGGAGGGAGCTGGGTGATTTCTCCTTCCCTCTTTTCCTTACGCTATTCTGCTCGGTTTAAAAAAAAAGAAAACCCAGAGAAAAGAAGCCCCAGTAAGTGCTGGGCTGGTGATGTGCCTTGTGGATGACGTGTGAGCAACGGGAAGGAAATCCAGCCGCTCTAATGAAGCACTTGCCAAGGCAGCATCATTCTGTTCCATTTGTGCAGCATCTTCTGATTCCTGAATTAAGAATTCCAGTCAGGTAAATCCAGTGGTACGGAATGCCACGGGATGAGACAGAGGCAGCGAATTCCCTGCTAACACCTCGCTCCTGCCCTCATGCTTTGCCCATATCTTGCTGTGGCAGCACCGTTGACTTTGTTACCTGAGCATATTGCACTGATGGAGGCGGCTCTCCCTTGGAGAGCAAGGTGAAAGCTGTCTGTGTGACACAGAGAGGAAAGCCAAACGTTTTTATCTTTCCCTTGTTAGGTTTGTTTTTACCGGGGGGGGTTAATTTTTGCCTGCTGGGAGGCACTGCTGTAGGGCTGTGTGTGCCTTAATTCTCCCTCTCTTGTGTGATGAAGCTTAAAATAAATAACAAATGGCATGAATTTGGTACGTCACCTTCCAGCCTTATGAAAGAATGGAATTCTCCTGAGTGATGTCTGTGTAACATCCCTGTGCTGGTTTTATCTGAAGGAAAGGCTGTGCCTGTGATTAGATGCCCTATTAGTGTGCTGCTGTGGAAGCAAAAACTTGCAGGCCGCGTTCACCCAGTGGCTGACTGGGGGTGTTTCACCCGTGGCACTGGGTGAATTCCACTGCCAGGAGCCTGTCTGCAAGGGGCTCCTATTGAGGTGCATCAGGATCCTACCTGTCTGAACCCTTGAATAGCACCAGCCACCTCTGAGCGGAGTTTATTCTCCTGACAGCGATTTCAGGAGAGGTGTTTCCATGTTCTGAGGTGCCTCTTGTTTTCAGGCTGCTTGAGGATCAGTGTTCCCATCTCTGCTTGCTTTTGATAGAAAATGGGAGAGCCCTAATCTGATTAAAGAGGTCCTGAGAAATAGATGCCAAATTCATTTTGTGTTAATGAATTAGCTCGAGCCGTTGGAGTACACTGTGAGCTGGGGGGGGAGCAAAAGCTGGAGTCAAAGAGAAATTGGCTTTAATGTAGGAAATGTAGGATGAGAAGTCGTTTGTTTTCTGTTGAGCAGCTTCCTGTGGTTTTCTCACGGTGCTCTAAGGGGTTTGGATAAATTTGTCATGATGCTGGCCATGCAGAATCTGCTTTGTGGATAACCCCGAGCTCAGGGGGGGAGATTTTTCAGTCAAACAGCTATTTATAAGCATTAGTAAATGCTTCTTTCCCTCCCTCCTTCGTTGCATCTTAGTGATTGTCCATGGCATTAAAATTAAAGGGGAGATGCTGCCACGTGGTCGTTTTCTCCCTAATTTTTTGATGTATTGTGTTGATAAACTGCAGGCTGTAGATTCAGAGTGCTGGTGGAACCAAAGTAGAGATTTCCCAGCTTTGCAGGGGAGCTGTGTGCTATATTTAACCATCTTTTATCAGTAGAGTGTTGAAAAAAGGAAGGGCTTTGTAGTATGTTTTGTCTCGTAGCGCAGACCTTGTATCTGTGTTGGTTATTCCCATGAAATATAACCACTTTCTGGTCCTCCCTCAACGCCACCCAGTCCTCCCCCTGGTCAGCTTCGTGTCCCATGTTGCACAGCTGGGTTGCAGGAAGTTGATGGGGTTTGTGGCTGCTGTGGCACAGCCTGACCCCAGTTGTGAAGCTCTCCAGGATGGTTGGAGCCTGCCAGAGGCTCGTTCTGCAGCGGATCATCAGAGCAGGGGTTGGAATACAGCTGTGATGCAGAGCAGCTCTTCTCATCGTGCCATGGGAAGGCATCCATTGGGTCAGCAGTGTTCCTTGGGTCTTTGTAACTGGAGATAAACTGAGTGCTACCAGAATTACGACTTTGGAACCTGCCAGGGTGGATGCTGATCTGGAGGCTTGAGGCCTGATTTACAGGCCATGCTGTTAGGGAGCTTCTAGTTGTCAGCAGTGATGATCTTAATTGTCATATCTCTTCTCTTTGTGAGCTTCAGCAAGGGCTTTTTTCCACAGAACCATAGGGGTTGGAAGGGACCTCCAGAGATCATCAAGACCAACCCTCTGCCAGAGCAGGTTCCCTAGGACAGGTCGCCTGTGTTCAAGCATTTTGGTAGTGAATACTAATGGGAGCCCAACTGGATTACTTAAGAAATTGTGTTTTAGGTTAAATATAAAAAGTTATGAGTCTTTTTTCGATTTTTATGATTTCAGTTGTCAGAGTATCCTCTCTGGGGAAGTGCCCACAGTTTAAGAAGGGGAGGTAGTTCTGCAAATCCTCTCTGCTGCACTGCTGCTGTTATGAGGAAAGTCATGTAACTGGCTTGTGGGAATTGCCATCTTTCCCTCCTTTGCTCAGTTTGCCAGTGTTTTCTCCTTTTCAAGTGTTGTCAATGTTAATAACCAGTTCAAAGTAATTTTTTTTGTACGTTTGGGAAGGGATGGGTAGGACTTTTCTGCAAAGCTTACACACAGGGCTGAGCACTCCAGTCTCCTCCCCAGAGCATGCAGAATGGCATCTGCCAGCATTTTCACTGCTCTCCCCTCAAACAGGCAGGCATGGGGATTAATTTAAGGTAATTTTAATATGCTAACTGGTTTCCTTCACAGTTTGATCCTGAGCTGTGGATGTCCTCTACGTTTGGCTTTGCAGTGTAGCTCAGGGCTGTCCCTCTTCTCCAAGCTCACCTTCCTGGGTGCAGAACGAGGCAGTGCTTGGTGGGGATTGCCTCAGCCTAAGAAGATGTGGTTCATCTGTTGCTCACCACAAGTTTGAGGATAAGAGGTTTTCAGGGAGTAGCTGGGTGCAGTTTGGTGAGGCACTTGCTTTCGTGAGGTGAACCCCAACTTGTAAGCATGGAGGGCTGGGGTGGCCAGTCCCCACTCCCAGGAAATAGTCCTGTGGCTACCTGAGCCATGAGAGAGGTGGGTCATGGCCAAACACAGAGGGATCTGGACCATGGCTCACACTCAGCACCAAAGCAAAGTGTTGCACTGTTATTTTTTAACATGAAAAAGTTGCTTTCCCAGTGCTCCCATAATTGAAGCAATTTGAATTAAGCAAGATTAGTTTAGAAGTCACCATGTAAATACTTTGTGCACATTTAACTCTAGCTACATGTCCTGACCATCAGAGCTCTCCCACACATTCAGGATGATGTGGTGCCCACCTGGATATTTGCAAAAGAAAAAGCTTGAGGGGTGAGAAGGAAGCTGAGGAGTGATCTGGGTGCACCTGAATGGTGTCAGGAGGTTGCCAGTGCTTATAATCTCTCAAGAGCTGCTGGGGAATTATTACCATTGTTTTAATGTATTTTTTTTATCCTTACAGTTTTGTTCCTGTGCCAGATGCTATGGGGTGATGCTGGTTGGTTAGCCAGACTGCTTTTCATTTGGAAAGACAGGGGGTTTGAATGGTGCTGTCTCTCAAGATTGACTTACAAGTATTTTCTTAATGAAACCTTGGAAGCAGCCTTTCTTAGAATGTAGGTGTTTTAGCTTCAAGGCACATTGTTTCCTACTTCAAGCAGTGTAAACTGATGTCAAAGAACCACATTTCAGAACAGCAGTGCCTCAGATGCTGTCTAATATGTTTAATGAGCTGGTAGTAACTACCCAAAAACATAAACATTTTGTGTGTGTGCCTAAACCAGCTAAATAATCATCATCCCTGCTGGATGAGGGGGTTTTAGTGTGTTACTGATGTGGTAAGGTTTTATTGGGAGAATATGATTAAGATTGCTTTAGCATTCATTCTAATCTCTTCTGCCCTGCCAGCATCTCCTAGCTAAGCTTACCTTGTACCTGCCTTGCACTGAAGTGTGCCTGGTTGAAGTCCTGCTCCAGTGATGCTGACACACCCCAGTGCCAGCATGCATAGGGCCAACTGGAACATCTCAGTACATTTTCCTTGCAGGTCCGAGTTTTCCCTCCTCTTGTGCAGGTGTTGGTGTAAGAACAGCAAAGTGTGGGGTGCACAGTGATACCACAGCTCCTGTGTGAGCAGGATAGGTCTTTCAGGCCCAAGTAAACTTAAACTAGCAGCTGCTGTCTCTCCTTTCATCATCTGCCCAAGTGTTTTGCAATGAGAATGGAGTTTTTTGATGGAAGATTGTTTGGCTTATTTACCTTTCTTTTTAATGTAAGGGGATTTTATTAATGGTTATCAATATCTGTAGGGTGGGATGCAGGGGGAAATGGCCAGCCCCTTCTCAGTGTCTGTGGGGACAGGACAAGGGGCAATGGCTGCAAGTCAGAGCAGAGGAAGTTCCCCAGCACCATGGGGAAGAACTTTTCCCCAGTGAGGGTGAGGGAGCCCTGGGACAGGCTGCCCAGGGGGTGTGGAGTCTCCTTCTCTGGAGATATTCAAGATCTGTCTGGATGCCTGACCTGTCCTAGGGAACCTGCTTTGGCAGAGGGGTTGGACTCAGTGATCTGTCGAGGTCCCTTCCAACCCCTGTGATCCTGTGATAGATGAGCACAGCGATCTGACTTATTTGGGGTAAATGGTTGAGCAAACAAAACCCTCAGGGGTGGTTAGTTACCTTTTACTGAGGCATTTTAATTTTACTTTGATTTTTTTAAATGACATAAGTGTGCTTTTGTGTTTTTTGATGATCAGATGAATGGTGCAAGAAAATAGCTCTTTAGATCCACTTGCAGTGACAGACAGTATCTAATACCAGTGGGGAGAAGGTGTTAGAAGAGCACAGACCAGCCATCCAGCCAGCACCCCCTGCTTCCCTCTGCCTGCCTTCTGGGCTTCCTCCTCCCACTGAGAGTATGTATTTATGTACGTTAACCACTTGCTCTTGAACACTGACTTACCCCATCCTGCACTTTGTTCGTTACATGGGACCCTACCACCCATGCTTGGTTTCCTCCCTGCCTTCCTGAGGTTGCTTAAGGTGGCAGTGCAGGAACACTGGTGGGTTTTACAGGTCAGTCTCCAGAGAAAGGGAATAAAGACATAGGACTTGTGTGCCAGTAATCTTCTGCAGTGTGGATGGGAAAAGCCCAGCGTTTACAGGTGTTGTTACAGTACCCAGTTGCACAGTTAGAACTTGCTCTGTTTTTCTGCTTGCTTTTCCCCTTTAAATACAAGTTTTTGGCTGTATTTTGAATGAGAAATCTTCTTTGCCTTTCCATGTGTCATTAGGTGTTTTTGTGTCTTCATGGGATGTGCTGTTACTGCCATGGGAATGTCTCAGAGATTTTGTATCTGCTCAGAAACAGTTTGTCATGTTGTGTCACAGTTCCAGCCTGGGTGGGTATCCTGGGCTTCTGCCTACACTGGGTCAGTCCTTAAAGCATTTTCCTTATGAATCAGCCTCTCATGGCAGGAAGACTTGTGGACACTTACTGTAAAAACAGAATTGAAAGCTCCTTATAGAGAGGAGTGGGGCTGGGGAGCCTAATTGCAGTCTTTTCTGGGAGTAGTTAACTAGTGATGATGTCAGCAATAATCAAGATGCCCCATTCAGGAAGCTGATTCTGCCAAGACCAGGTTGTACCAACTGAGATACACCCATGAAATGATGAGTAAGGCATTTGGGTTTTAAAGGTGTTAAGAAACGTCTTAACTGTTCTCCTCTGCAGTCATGTTGTCAAGATGAAAGTTGGCACTTCTGCTTCTGATGTTTAAAAGTATGGGAAGGGGGGGATCAGCAGACAAGATGAGATGTGTTCAGGTCTTGTTTGGATGCTGGAGGGTGGCAGTGTGTCTCTGGGAGACACGTGATGCTGCGATTGCAGCGAGTGGAAGGGCAGTACAGTTAATGAGTGTTCATGTGCTTTTACAGAGGGCATTACAGGATCCTTGTGAAGTCATCTGCTGTCTGCACAGGGAATTGTAGCAGCGCTTTCCTTTTATTCTTGTAAGTTCTGCTCTAGCTCAGGTCCATCAGGGGCTGCAGTTACTCTGATACAGTTCCAGGCTGGCTGATAACTGCTTTGATCCGAGACAGTGGGACTGATCTGGTGCACCTCCACTGACTCATCTACATGATGCTTTGGGCAGGGACCCCAGCCACGCACTGCGAGCTCTGAAGAGGGTGGGTTCAGGGTGCTTGGTGGGACCTGGGTGGGAGCAGGTGGCTGTTTCTTTGCCCTCTTGCCTGCATGGTTTAGCTTTTGCTGCTCCTAGATCCTCTGCTCTTCCCAGCACCTCCTTGGCATCTCCTCGCCCACTAATCCGTGAAGAGGGAAAGGGCCATGAAACTGATGCCTCCATTGAAGTCTGAGGTGAGCTGCTTCTTGGAAGCTATAACCAGATGGATTTCCCATTCTAAATCAAGTTTAAAATACAGGATCTGTTATTTTTCAGAGCAGTGAATTGATTTAAGGTCCAGGTTAGTTCTGAGTTGCTCTTCTTTGTCAACTTTTCCATCTGAAAAGTTTCCTACCACTTGCCAGTCGTTTTTTTCAACACCCTAACATTAACCATGGGAAATAACACTCTTGCTTGAAGTAGACAATTTTTATGACTTAGCAAAATAAATGCATATTGAACAGAAATATTTTGCCTGGATGGTAATTAGTGAAAATATTTATATTCCTTAATGACTGTTTCCCTCTTTCTTTCTTTCCCTACAAGCTCCCAATCTCCACACTTCATTCCTTTTGCGCTTGTAGAAATTGCTTTGCTGCAGCATTTGCTGTTCACAGCTAACTCAGGAAAACCAAGCATTAATCCAAAGGTGTTTGGAAGGGGTTTAGTTATAGTTTCCCAAACATACCTCAGTATCTTGCTGAATGCTTTGGGTAACAGAGGCAACACTCAACATGACTGTATTTTTTTATAACTGGACCAGAAATGAGATGGAAGTTTAGATGAAAAACCTTGGATGATGAGAACCCAGTGACATTGTGCTACAATGTGTGTTGCAGTTCCTTACCCTGGTTTCCTGCATCTTATCTGAAACCCATGTTTCCTCCAGTGACTTGTTCTGCTGACACCCAGTTAGTCCCTTTTGCCTGTTAAAAATTATCTTTCAACGATGACTCTTGCTCTTCCTTCCTTGCTGGTTTGAGGCTGTTTAAATGTGTCGATCTCTAAGTTTTATTGAAAAACAACCCTAAATGAGGAGAGGTGCTATTTTTCAACTAATTATGTTCCTCTTAAGGATCTTTGGGAAGATATACTCTAGGTTTGGGGAATGTATATGAGGATAACGCTGGTTTAACGTCGCATTGTGTGCGCAGGCAGACTGAAGACATCCATCATGCTCTGGTGTTAGTGGAGGAATAAAAGAGGGAGGAACAAAAGCATCACAGTCACAAAACCTGTAGAGTTTTCTGGCTTTCTTCTCAGGTATTACTTTAGGAGGAAAAAAACCACCACTAAATGTGATAATTCTATACTTGAGACTGAAACTAAAAGGCCTGTGCTTTGGGAAGGGCACTGATTAAATGATGCTTCAGTGTAATAGTGGCTTTTTTGTTCTATGTCCTCTTTAGTGCAATTCCAGCCTGGAAACCTGGTTTATAAAATCTGTATGTGTTTAGATGTTCATTTCTCACCCCAATTACAATGTTAGAAAACTCAGGTGTAATTAAAGTCAAGGAAAAAAACATATTCTAAAGTGCCAGGTTTGCAAACTAAGCCTACAGTCTGAAATTCAAGCTGGGTCTTTTCTTGTTAAATCACTAGGGAATTAGTGGGGAAATAGTAGGACAAGTACCACTCTCAGTTGCTTTATTATTTCTAAATTATGGGCTGGCTTTTTTTAAGCAGCCCTGAAATACTGTTGCCAGACTGAGTGGTGGAACTGAGGATGTACTTCAGTACACAGTTTGCAGATTAAATATGTGCAGGGTGAGACAACAGTGGAAATAAACATCAGTGTGGCTTCTGTAGGAGTAGTATAAAATAAAGCTTTTTGTTGGTGAAACCATGCTGTGTAGTTAGAAACACCAAAGATTTTATCTCCCTTAAGAAAACGTTTCAAATTAAAACTGCTTTTAACCCAAACTTGTGATTTGTTTGGATATTTCCAGCCAAGTGATGTTTACCTTCTGCTTGGGTTTCTATTCCCCCCCCTCACAGTGTGCAGATGGGTTTTATCCTACAGCCCGTGCCCCGATTGTGATCAGGGGACCTCTTATTCCTGGTGATGTTTTGTTGTTTCTTTGGATTTGTTTTCATTTGGGGTTTTTGGGGTGGCTGTGAGGTGGTTTTGAGGCTTGGCTGGATAGTGCAGCTGGGTGGCAAGCAGTGCTTGGGTCGGGATTGCAGCTTGCTCCCAGCTCTTCATGCTGGGGTGGTAAAGAGCATGCAGTTCAAAGCATGTTACTGGGGTGACTTTGATTTGAATTGATGGTTTCTTGAAAGCCTTGATTTTGAGGGTGTTTTTTGAAAGATGTCAGAAATGGTCTTTTCAACCTTTAAATGTTGTTTATGACATGGATTGCTCCATCCTGCCACGTTTTCCTCAGCTGCAGGACTGTGGGAGCGACTTCCCATTGTCTTTGTGATGTTTGACTAACAGGGATGGGGCCCCCAACACAAGAAAGATGTGGGGCTATTGGAGAGGGGCCAGAGGAGCCACGGAGATGATCAGAGGGCTGGAGCAGCTGCCCTACAAAGAGAGGCTGAGGGAGCTGGGCTGGTTCAGCCTGGAGAAGAGAAGGCTGTGGGGGGACCTCATTGCAGCCTGCCAGTCCCTGAAGGGAGCTTATAAGCAGGAGGGGAATCAGCTTGTTAAAGGGTAGATACTGGCAGGACAAGGGGGATGGATTAAAGCTAAAGGAAGGAAGGTTTAGATTAGATATTAGGGGGAAGTTTTTTACAGAGAGAGTGGTGAGGGGCTGGAACAGGCTGCCCAGAGAGGGGGTGGGTGCCCCATCCCTGGGGGTGTTCAAGGCCAGGTTGGCTGGGGCCCTGGGCAACCTTGTGTAGCTCCAGGCCTGGAGGTTGGTGGCCCTGCCTGTGGCAGGGGGGTTGGAGCTCTGTGACCCTTGGGGTCCCTTCCAACCCAGACCGGTCGGTCTGTGATTCTGTGGTGACAGTCGATGCCTTTACGCCAGGGTCCTGTCACCCAAAGATGCTGTAGCTCTGCTGACCTGGATTCCTGAGCTCTTGTCATGGCTCAGAGTGCCTTAACCTCCAGCTCTGCCTGCAGATTGCCAGACCTGCCTCCAAGTTAAGTCAGCCTGTGCCTCTTGAAGGGAACAGGTCGTTGTTAAAGCACACGTTTATTGGTGTGTGGATACCCTTACTGGACACAGCGGTTAATCACCAGTACAGATCTCATCCTTGGGTGCTCTGCTGGCTTTTCTGACTGGAACTTGTGGTGTTGGATGCATTTTGGAAACGGGGAGTGGTGGTTTGGGTTTAATTTCTCTTTAACACTTCTTAGAGTATTGTGTCTTACCTGTAAAGAAAACATATCTGTTGTGTGGGTCACCGACCCTGGGGGTGTTCAAGGAAAGACTAGATGTTGTATTGAGGGACATGGTTTAGTGGGAGCTAGTAGTAATAGGTGAATGGTTGGACTGGATGATCTTTTAGGTCTTTTCCAACCTTGATAATTCTGTGATTCTGTGAATTCTGTGGGGCTTGGCTTTGTTTCTTTATGATCTAATCAAGAAGCCTTTGAATGGATGTTAGAAGAGATGTGTCTTGGCTTTTTTACATGAGGAAATTAAAATATTCTCAGGCAAGTTTCTGTGAGGAAGTGAAATAATGAAGCAGTGAGGTCTCCTCCCACTCTCCACAAAAACTGGGGAAACACAGTTGAGCAATTAGGAGAAGGAAGGAGGTTTGGGCTTCATTTTTAAACTTTGCAAAAGAAAACCCAAAATTCTTTGGAACTGAAGTCTTCACAACTTAACCTGAGCAGATGTTGCTTAAATAATTACGTATCTGAACCTAAATTACTAAAACTAAACTAAAACCCAATTGCCCTGTGAAAGGGAAAGAGGGACCCTGATGTTACAGAGGAAACCACTTGGATTCCTGGGGTGGTATGAAGGCAGCGTGGCTTTTCCTGAGCTACGTGACTGGGGTGGCTGCTTCTGGTCACTTGGTTTTAGCAAATTCTGCTCTTCTGCTTGTTTTGGTTTCTTTATTCGTGGCTTTAAGAGGAAGGTTTGTGTGTTTGGTGGGGGAAGAGATAACTATTAAGGAAACTTAACAGAAGAAGATTGGTGTATTTGGTGAGGGAAGAGATAACTCTTATTCCAGACCCATCTGGACACCGACCTGTGCAACCTGTCCTAGAGGGACCTGCTTTGGCATGGGGGTTGGACCTGATGATCTCTGGAGGTCCCTTCCCTGTGTTTCTGTGTGATGGCAGCAATTAATAACCTGGAAACAGAGGTAAAGTTTTTCAAAGGGGAGGAACAGACCTGCTCATTTTAGATCACATAAATTGCCTTCTGCTGTTGGTACAACCTGGTGGCCATTCTCCATCTAGAGGAGAAGCTGTGTTTTCCCAGGGTTCATTTATTTAAAAGCTCTGATTTATTTAAAAGCTCTGATTTATTTAAAAGTCCAGATGGGTCTGTGTGCAAAGGTTTTAGTTTTGTTTTTAACTGATATTTAAGAGAATTTAATGAAGATTTTAGTGTCACAGTCTTGCTGTATATTCTGTTCCAAAGGCAAATGACTTTGGCCATAGTAAGATGGTGGTGAGTTTTTTGTGGGACAAAGAAACCTGCATTTGAAAGTAATTCTCTGGACACAGGGTTAGCTCTTCATGAGGATTTACATGTTAAAACAATGTTTTTGTAGACTGGAGCGTTATCAACAGGACCTTTAGTGAAAGGCTGCAAACTGAGTTGCAAAATTTAGCTAAAAGCCTTTTGTGCTGTGATATAAAAATATAAACCACACCAAAGCCCTCACTCTTGGGTCCCTTAATGAAATAGTAGATGTTAGTGCTTCAATTAATAGGTCAAAAATTGCTGTTTCAAGACAGCTAGAGGAGTGTTTGAGAAGAGTACTTGAAAATAGCAATAAGCCTCTGAGTGCACTTGGTAGCCAGTTGGCTTTGCCTTCAGCCTCTTCATATGGTTTTCCAGTGCTCACTCATTCTGCAAGTGGTGTGAGGAAGTGAGGCTGAGACCAGAAAGACGTGGGAGGTTTTGTTGATTGAATTATTTACTCTTTTTTAATTTAGTTTGCCTTAATTGCAGCATCAATTCTCTAAATCCTTGATGATACAGCTCACGTCCATGATGGAGATGGATTATGAGGGAAGGTATCCTAAAGGTACTTTGTTAAGAATGTACAGAATGGGGTGATGATGTTTCTGTTAATAGATCTGTTAAATAGATCTCTGCATCTGTCAGAGGAGGTTAGGGCAGACAGAAGGAACAGATATGCTCACTGTCAAAAAGATTAAGTCTGAGAACATGCCTGAGCTCTCCACTGAAAAGGTAGTTGGTATCTCTTGGTTAGAGGATCACTATTTATGGTCACAGTACATGGAGAAATTCAAATTTGCAGGAGGGCTGAGGCTAGAAGAGCTGGGAGCAAGATGGTTGTAAGAACAGGCAAACTTCCTAAGCCTGTTCCTTCGTTTGTGTCACAAAGCTTACCAGGGGTGATGTGTTGCTCAATTTAGTTTGCATTTGTGTAGCATTGATTGCTTTTGTTATCTTCAGTGTTCTTTAACCTGGCTTAGATATGTATTCTCTGCCTCTTAAACAATTGCTTATTCCTTCCCCCTCCCTTTTTTTAATAAGAATCTTGGTTTTAAACACTTCTTTTCCAGCATCTCTCCTTTCATTTGCTCTCCTTTTGTTTTGCATGTTGGCCCATCGTGTAATAAGGAGGGGGGGGATATTGACAAGTAATTACAGGCAGGGTGTTATGGAGAGCTCTGGGTCAGTAGATCTGGCCTGCTGAATAATGAGATTGGGTGGGTAGATCAAGCCACTCCTGAGTCACTAAATTAGAATTGCTGCTTGCAACAGAGACCCAGTGAGCCAAAGCCCAGCAAGTGGGAAAGTTTAAATTCTGGCTGGAGCTTGTGCACTCCTTGCCTTCCATTTTTTTCAGGAGAAGTCCTTGTTGGTATCTTAATGAACTAAACAGCTCCACTGACATTAAGCTGATTATTTACTTGTTGGTTTTTCATACGCTGCTGAGATCAAGAAGCTTCTTACACATTGCATAAAGCAAATTCTGTGGTCAGTAATGTCTACAGCTTACCAGTTGTATTCCCATCATCTGTTTGCCACTCCAAACCCTTGAAGTTGGTGGAAGGCATCCTTTTTAATTGAACAGGGAGTTTATTTCTCAAGTGCTTTCAGAGCTTGTTCTTTGGAAACTGTTGAAGAGGTTGTAGATGGTGATTAAGCCATGACTTGGCAGGTAAAACCTGCTCTGAAGTCCCACTTATATGAAGTTTATTGTTTAGTAATGTAACACGTAAGTGACTCTGTGATTAATGACATGAATTAGATGCATCCTGTACCTGCTTAATTGGAAAGATAGTTTAATCCATTGCAGGGGTTTTTCCCTTCAGTTTTTCCATAGCATCATCCAGCATTTCCTGGGCTCTTCTTGTCCATTCATTTGCTTCTTTTCCCATGGACTGTGATCTGCAGCAACCTGCCTGACTTTGCTTGGACCCCTGAGAAAAGGGGGTTTGTGTGGCTGGGTCATCTCAGGTTCTGTTACACTCAAGTGAGATTTGTTTCTTCTTTCAGTAATCTGCTTCAAGAGGAGGGAATGTGAATAGGATAAAGCTGTGGGTGTCTCGATGGGAATGTGTCCTAGCAGAATGTGCTGATGTTGCAGTTTAAGCACATGGGCTGGTTTTGATGCCAGGTAGAGCAGCATTGGAAACAGAACAGTGACACTCAGCTGCTCCACACGCTTCCCGTCTCCATCTCGGTGCCAGTGCTGTGAATGACTTGTGCAGGAAGCTGCTGCACGGACAATGCTGGATTTCTCTTGACATTTTTTTAAATGTTATGTTTGTCCTGAAGTCCTGTGGGATCTGACCAGCCCTAAACCTCTTGAGTCTTCCTCTGCTGTGGATCGCTGTGCCTGGCAGGGTGGCAGAGCAGGCAGCGTGCCCACATCTCGTGTGCCGGAGCTGGCAGTCTGCTGCGTTAGCTAAGCTGCTTTAGCAGGCTCTAACAGCATCACAAATTATCAAGACTTGAAAAAAACCATACTTTTCTTGTTCTAAATGCAGATATTTCACCAATGCCTAAGTTGAGAAAGTCCAAAGTCTTAAACAGATAACAGTTATTGGAGTTTCTATGCAACTGTATCTTTATTTTAGATGAGTGTGGTGTTTTTCATGTGTTTCAAGGTTTGGGAAAAGAGACTGAAGCTACAGATAGAATCATAGAGCCTTTGACCCTACCCTTGAAAATAATTGTAACTTACTTTGACAGCTAATCAGTTCTAAAGATAAGCATTGACATCGTGGAGATTTACTGTAGGATAAATTGGTTTGGACGGTAAAAACACTTAAGTTTTATTCTGGACTTTCACATCAAGGTGGTGTCTGAGTGAAAGTGTAATGAAAATACTTCAGTGCAGGCTCTAGAATGTGTTCTGTGATGCCAGCTGGCCGTGCTGGAGGAAGGTGTGTGCCTCTTCATCGCATCCGGATGCCTCCATGTTCCTGGGGCATCAGTACTTACCTGCTTCCAGTGAAAATTCTATTTAAGTCTAGCAGGTCACACTCTGTTATTCCACTTCTGCCTTGCCTTTAGCATTTTAATGAAGATTGTTATAATGAAGTAATGGGATGATAACTTTGCAATTAGCCCTCAACCTGCGAGTTAGTGAACAACTGATTTGCTTTTGTTTTGTCTTTAGGAGATTCAGTTTTAGAGGTGTCTGGAGGCTGGTACCACTTACCATAGAATATTCAAACTAGATACCAGGTAAGTACTTTATTTTATTAATTTCTTGTAGTTAACACCCCCCCCCATTTAAATACAGAATAATGCTGAGGAAGCAAAGTTCAGAGTTTCTCACAGAAATCTTGTAATAGCTCATGAAGCCAAGGTTATAACACCTCATACTTTTCTTGATAACACACTCTTGTGTGTGTTCCTCTCCTCCCCTTTAAGTATGATGATTTTTTTTTTCACCCTGGAAAAATACCAGCTTGTGAGAGTGATTCTAAATGAATTGGAGCCAGATGGACGGGATGCGGAGGCCAGTGGTGCTATTTTGTTTTTGTGATAAATCAATATTTACTAAAGTGTTTTCTGGCTTGGTGTTTTTATTTAGCCTTTTACTAGTAAATACTGGGTGAGCTAGAATAATTTAGCTTAAGATTTAACACCTGTAGCTAGTCTCCTGCACTGGAAATCCCTGAAAAGTTAGTAAACTTAAATTTAACCAACATGATATTTTACCACCAAGTAACCAGAAATGATTTGTAGACTACAAATGTTTCCTAAAATACTCTAATGCTTCCTGAAGAAGTTGTATAATAACACACCAAGTAGACATAACTTCTGTAAGAGCTGGTAAAACTTCATTTTTAGGCTACCCTCGTTAGTCATCTGCCAATTTGCTCTTAAACTGGGGTTGCAGAGGCTTGGCAGCCTTACAGAGAGTTTGCATTGAAGATACTTGAGGGATTGGTGTCTTGATGGTCTTGGGCTGTGCTAGGACAGCAGCCTACCTCCTCTTCTCCAGCCCAGCACAGTAGTTTTGTCAGTTGAACTGTCCTGATCCCAACCCACAGAGGCTCTGTCTGTTTCTCCTCCGGGAGTGAGCGAGCGGCGTGTGGTGCTTAGCCACTGTTTGGGGCTGAACCACCACACTTAGGCTTATGACTATCAGGTGCTAAGGACACTGAAATTCTGGTGAAGGTTATACCCCAATGTCCAGCTGGGGTAGTATTTTTAAGGTTAATGTTTGTTTTCCTTTGCTGCTTCTGATTTTTACAAGTGGGGCTGGAGAGCCGTGACTCCTTCAGAAGGCAGCCTTTCCTCCAGTGAAGACATTCAGTGAGTGGCTCTGCTTTTGCCTTACTTACATGGGAAAATACTCAAAATAAATTGGATATCTGGTCTTTCAAACAACTTGGTACTTGACAGTTTCCATAGATTTGTTAATGAGTAAATGCTTAATGGTTCAGCCTTGAAGTGAAATGAAAAGTGCTGCTGTTAGGCTCCTCTGGATGCTGACAATACTGAGATCCCATTGATACTGTCCATTGAATTAACCCTACAAGGCAGCTCTTTCTAGCAGGGATGTGACTGCTGCTTTTCAGTGCTGCTACAGGCATATGTTCCCTGTGTGAGCAGTGTTGTAACCTCCATCCTTGTCCTGCCAGGCAGCTAAGCACGTTTGCTTGGAAAACTTGATCCCACCTCATTACCCCCTTTCAGTTAAATCTTTGCAGCAGCTTGTGGCAGGGCCAGATGAAGTTTTAGTCCTTCCTCCCTGCTTCTGGCTGCCTGCTCTGTTGTCACCTTTTCTTGGTATTTAATTCCCTAAACTGGCAGAGAGCTATTCACCTTTCTTAGCTGTAAGAATAGTTTGCCATTTAATTGAGTTACATGCAATTTATAAGAGGGTCAGCAGACCTGGCAGAACCTAAGGTATCACCAGTTTCATAAACCTTGATAGGATTTTTTTGGGGAAGCTCAGAAGAGCATTAGCCTTTCTAAGGGTCAGTTTACTGTTTGTATGTTTAAAGGCTCCTGTAGAACCTGTCAGGTTTAATCCAAGTCTTTTCTGCAAGGTGATACCAATAATGCTGACCTGGTGGTGCTGAAAGCAGTGATGTTTTCTGACTAACGTGGGATATTCTGGTACACAGATGGTTAAAAACTCTGCTGTTTAATCCAGAGGATTACCTTTCTTCAGAGCCTTCTGAGAGAAACCTCTTCAGGGCATCCTCCTGGGTTAGAATCCTCAGCAGATGGCTTGTTGCTGCTGAATACAACACTTTTAAAGAAAAACCAGTTTTCAATACTGTGAATTAGAGCCACTTGTAAAAACAGTAGGATAGACAATACCTGGTTTCTGAAGTACTCTGAAACCAAAGTAATTTGCACCTTTATTGCCTGTTTTCATATTTGAAAAGCCAAAGGTTGCATTTCTAATAATAATACTTTTCTGTTCACATAAATAACAAGCTTTCCAGGTGAATTCCCATTGCCTCCTTGTCCTCTGCTCTTCTGCCAATGCCCACATGTCCCATACTTTTCACTTATTTGAAAAATAAATTCCAACACCAAATTATGCCCAACTCCAGGTACCTGCACTGTTCCAATTGGAGTGATTAAGGATTGCAGCAGTCTGGAACTTTATTCCTATGCCTGTCTTTATTCTTGACAGGCAGCCTGCAGACAGACAGACAGACATTGCCTGGATCGGGTTGCATTCATTTTGATTCAGCAAATTGGCCCTGATATTTGTGGAGATTTTATTAAGGAGAACACAGACCTGTGATTCACAGCACTGTCCATGAGGGGCATGTTGGATTGATTTTAAAGGAAGTTTGTAATGCCTGAATAAAGCTACATCCCTTTAAATGCCCTCAGAGACCCAGTTTGAAGCAGTACCTTTGGAAGAGCTAAATTAGAATGTAAAATACTAACCAGATCACTTGGGGTTTCCTCCCTCTGACTTTAGATGAGTCCCACAGATCCCTTAAGGAAGGTTCAGATTAGATATTAGGGGGAAGTGCTTTACAGAGAGAGTGGTGAGGGGCTGGAACAGGCTGCCCCGAGAGGGGGTGGGTGCCCCATCCCTGGGGGTGTTTAGGGCCAGGTTGGCTGGGGCCCTGGGCAACCTTGTGTAGCTCCAGGCCTGGAGGTTGGTGGCCCTGCCTGTGGCAGGGGGGTTGGAACTCTGTGATCCTTGGGGTCCCTTCCAACCCAGCCCAGTCTATGATTCTATGATTCAGTGAGCCCTGACAATGACAGTGACAGGGCTGGATGCTGCACAGGGCTGAGTGATTTGTCCCTGGGAGGCTGTGAGGAATCACAGACTGGTCTGGGTTGGGAGGGACCCCAAGGATCCCAGAGTTCCAACCCCCCTGCCACAGGCAGGGACACCAACCTCCAGGCCTGGAGCTACACAAGGTTGCCAGGGCCCCA
>VZTU01007134.1:47760-67100 GCA_013400835.1 Zapornia atra
TCCTTCAGCTTCAACCCATCCCCCTTGTCCTGCCATTGTCTCCCCTTTGAACAAGCTGATTCCCCTCCTGTTCTGTGCTCCCTTCAGTAAGCAGTGCTGGTGGTGAGAGAGTGGCAGAAGCTGCGTGGGGCGCCCGGGCAGCGTGGGGCGCCCGGGCAGCGTGGGGAGCCCGGGCAGCGTGGGGAGCCCGGGCAGCGTGGGGAGCCCGGGCAGCGGTGGGAGCAGGCCCCTGCGATTAGCTAGATTACCAGATAGACGTCAGGATCATCAGTCTTTGACCTCAGCACTGGGTGGAGGGGGCTGGGAGCCTGTGGCCAGGCTGACCCATAGCTGCAGATGGGAACAGGCTGTCACACAGCGTTCTGCCTGCTGCATTTCTTTCCCAAAATACGTGTTTTGTTTTGTTGTTTGGGTTTTTTCTTCCTTTCCCTCAATCAGATTGTGCCCAAATAAATTAGCTGTATTGTGTCTCACAGCACTCAGTAATTTCCTCTCATGCAGAAATCTTACTGTAGCTGCACAATATATTTGAAAAGAAAGGATTTTTCTCTCTCCACACGTTCACCTCCCAGATTTGTGGTGTGATTTGAATTCTTACACAAAGCATTAGGGTTCAGACTTTTTAATTATTCTTTAAAATAATTTATAGCTTTCTTATCAGGTAGCCTTCAATAAAACTTACCCAAGCTGCCAAAGAGGGAAGGTAGATAGATGAGAATTTGCTAGCTTAGCTGCTGGTGTATTCCAGTCAAAGAAAGTGGTTGTAGTGCCCAGTCTTCAACCTGTAAAGTTGGACAGTTAACAGCCACCTCTGAGATGAACAAGGAGGTTGTACTGTCTCTAGCCACCTCCTTGCCACCTCATCACACCTGTACAAGGATGATCATACCCATGTGTTGGTTTTTTGTGAAGCATATCAACACTGTGAGGTCACACCAAGAACCAGCCAGGGCAAGATGTGGCATCTGAGAGTGTTTCTTTCAGGTAGGCTTTTAAAGGTTGCAGTTATTAATTTTGTTAGATAAGATAAAGGATTAAACTAGAGAAGTCTGGTGCTTTAAATATCTTTTTCAGAGACTACATAATCTGGTGTAGGCTAACTGTAATGACATAATCCCAAAATAGCCAATAGTCCTTTCAATGCTCATCCTTGCTGCAGTTCTGTAGCTAAAGAATGGCAAATGCTAATCTCCTCAGGATGTTAGAGGACATAACCATATCTGTCTGTGGCAAGGCACAAGGGGAGACCTCAAAATTCACATGGGAATTTTGAGCAGGAGGTTAATTCATGTTCAAGTAACATGATTTTCACTAGGATGCTCTTAAAAAGTTTGATCCACGACTTTAAATAATGAAGGGGGGGTGGAATCTTCTCTAAGTAGGCAGGCATTCCCACTTTGATAGTGGGATGCCTCTGCCTGGTCAAACTGGGTTTTGTCTAAAGAATTTTGCTTGACCTGGTGCTGGTAATAAGATGGGGGGGGCTGGGCTTTTGGGGAGTGCACAGAGGTTTGGTTCTTCAAAACAACTGGCTGATGCAAGTGTGGGGCAAAAAGGCAGCCTCAAGGTAACAGCAACCTGTCTGTTGTCAAGTGGATTTTATAGGTATTATCACAAAGAAATTCTCTTAACACTGAGAAAGAAGATAGCAGCTTTCTGTGTACATAGTATATATAGTACTTACCTATAGCTGCACACTGTTCCTCAGCTGGTGACACTGGGCTTTGGGAAAGAAGAGTTTGATAGATATATATCTGGCAGGACAAGGGGGAATGGATTAAAACTAAAGGAAGGAAGGTTTAGATTAGATATTAGGGGGAAGTTTTTTACAGAGAGAGTGGTGAGGGGCTGGAACAGGCTGCCCAGAGAGGGGGTGGGTGCCCCGTCCCTGGGGGTGTTCAAGGCCAGGCTGGATGGGGCCCTGGGCAACCTTGTGTAGCTCCAGGCCTGGAGGTTGGTGGCCCTGCCTGTGGCAGGGGGGTTGGAGCTCTGTGATCCTTGGGGTCCCTTCCAACCCAGACCATTCTATGATATATATATATACATATACATATATATATATATAAAGCAGTGATTCTAGGGTGCCTGCTGCTGTGCTGATAATGTACCAATTGCCACTGAGTTTTGTAATTCCCATGTATATTAAGAGCCTTTTGTTTTCAAAACACATCTAAACCTTGTAAAAGATGAATTTGCACGTGGAAGCTCGTGTTTCACAAGGCTCATGGGATTGATGAGGTCTGTGTTTTTCTTTTAAGTGTTTCTTAATCTGTTTTTTGGCAGGGAGCAGTTCTCTCTTTGGGTGAGCTCGAGATGGCAGACCAGAGGCAACGCTCGCTCTCTACCTCTGGAGAATCATTGTACCATGTGCTGGGCTTGGACAAGAATGCCACTTCAGATGATATCAAAAAGTCATACAGGTAAAGGCACAACTTTGATGTGTGTTGCCCAACAGCACAAATAGCTTGAATTAAGTGTTCCAACAGGTGGCATGTTTATATGTAGGGCCCAGTGGGTTTATGTAAACCTTTTGTAAGAGAACCAGGTGGAAACGTGGTTGGTTCTGGCTGAAATTGGTGTGAAAACATGCCTAGGCTGTGCATACAAGTACTGTTAATTTTGTACATCTCACCTCTTGGAAGTTAAATCCTCAGTATCATTCTTATCTGAAGTTGAACAGTTTGAAGACAGTGTGATCAGAGTTTAATGCTTCATGTTACGTAGCCTTGTGTCTGGCTTGGAGACCAGGGATGTGCAGTGTTGCCCTTTTGTTCATCATTTCCACTTCTGGCAGAGTGAGGTAGAGGTGAAAGCTGCAAAAGATGGAAACTGAGTATCAACAGTGGCTTTTTTCTAAAAAATAAATGAAAAAAAAATCCATTTAAGATTTCTTAGTCCATGTGGAGTTACTATTTTTACAAGAGGATTTTTTTACTTTATTTCATTTCTTGGAGTTAGACACATGAAACAGCTTCACATTGACCAAAGAAAACCAACGAAAGGAGAGTCCTGTAACACCTTCCCTTTCCTCATTTCCCTAAAATCTGCTTAAATGTAACTGCTTTTTCACCTTAAGATTGATCTGTGGGCTTGTTAGACCACTTGACAAGTGGCAATATATTTAACATTACACTAGGGGTCAGTAGTAATCTTTATATGAGGATACTTCATTCAAAGTTGTTTTCTTTTTGTCTTTAACATATACCCAATGTTTTCCCTTTCAAAGTTACATTTTTAGTATTGATGGCAGCTCCCTGGTGAAATGGCTGAATAAACTGGGTCCACAGACTCTCCAAAGACCCTTAGGGGGAAGTTTGAATTGATAATCTTCAAGCCTTTGCAACTGGAAGATAATTTTACCTTCTTGGGAGGAACAACATGACTGAGTTCCTAGGGGTGAAATGTCGCTGCTTCTTACCTACCTGAACCTTCATCAAGCCCTGTTTCCTCTGCAGCTCCTTTCCAAAAAGAGGACTGACACCCCCTGTTTTCATTCTATTTGGCCATCCTTTGCTGACCCTCGTGGGGTTTGTGTACATGTGGGAAATGGAAAATGAAAAGCGTTCCTCTGCTGCAGCCTGAGCGGAGCTAAGCCCTTTCTGGGCTTTTAGAACATCCCTCTAATTATAAATACTCTGATTATTTCAGTCTTTACTGAGGTGATGGTGTTAGTGACAACTCTGGATGTTATTTTCTCAAGCAGCATCATTTAAAGCTTGAGTATTTCAAGTGCACACTCAGTGTATGGACTGAACATGGGGAGACACTTGCAGCTCGTTCAGATGTGGCACAGATCTTTGTGTTTGTCTCAGTGTTTTCTTACTGCAGAGTTGTTGTGGCAGTGTCTGCAGGCTGCTTCTGTGTTCCTCAAATACAGAATCATAGAACCAGCTGGGCTGGAAGAGCTCCTTCAGATCATGGAGTCCCACCACAGCCTGACCCTGCCCAGCCACCTCCAGACCATGTCCCCAAGCACTTCACCCACACGCCTTTTAAACCCCTCCAGGGACGGTGACTCCACCACCCCCCTGGGCAGCCTGTCCCAGTGCCTGACAGCCCTTTCAGGACAGAAACTCTTCCTGATCTCCAAACTGCATCTCCCCTGGGGTAATTTCAAGCCATCCATTCTCCTCCTGTGGCTTGTCACCCCAGAGAAGAGACTGACCGACACCTCTGCAGCCGCCTTGCAGGGAGCTGTAGGGAGCCAGGAGGTCTCCCCTCAGCCTCCTTCTCTCAAGACTAAGCAGCCCCGGCTCCCTCAGCTGCTCCTCACAGGCCTTGTGCTCCAGCCCCAGCTCCCTCAGCTGCTCCTCACAGGCCTTGTGCTCCAGCCCCTTCCCCAGCTCCCTCGCTCTCCTCTGGACGTGCTCCAGCATCTCAACGTCCTTCCTGTAGTGAGGGGCCCAGAACTGGACCCAGCAATCGAGGTGCAGCCTCACCAGGGCTGAGCACAAGGGAACTGTCCCTGCCCTGCTGCTGGTCACGCTGCCCTGACACAGGCCAGGATGCCGCTGGCCTTCCTGGCCACCCGGGCACGCTGCGGGCTGGTGTCCAGCCGCTGTCAGCCAACACCCCCAGGTCCTTCTCCCCTAGGCAGCTCTCCAGCCCCTCTGCCCCGAGCCTGCAGCGCTGCACAAGGTTATTGTGACCAAAGTGCAGGACCCACCCAGGCCTTGCTGAACCCCATAAAGTTGACTTCTGCTCATCAATCCAGCCTGTCCAGGTCCCTCTGCAGAGCCTTCCTGCTCTCCAGCAGATCAGTACTCCCACACAATTCTGTGTCATCTGCAAGTGGGGTTTTGTGGTAACTTTCTGTAGGAGGATAAACACCTTTTTTGGTGGGGAGGAAATGTTAGCATAGAATTCTGTATCATTTTTCTACGTGGAAGCACCCTTGCTGTGTTTGTAAGGAGGTATTTGGCCATTTATTTCTCCTAATGTCTATAAATAGCCTGGGCTGTGTCAGAATGAGCAAACTTATCAGTGTTCAATCTGATTTTCTGTGCCATCTCTGGGGTCTGTAACTGCTGTCATTTAGTTGTAAGAGATCTAGCACGATTAGGAGGAGGTACGTTGTGATTTCCTGATGTCTTGAAACTCTTTCTCTTCTAGCAAGCCTTGAACTGAAAAGCACTTTGTTCCTGTACAGGAATTGGTGAATTAACCACAAGTGATTGTCTGGTCTATTTTTGTGTTCAGACCCTGCAGTTTAGCTGTGGCAGCTTGCTTTTATTTAGGCTTTGGTACTCTGTCTTAGACTTGTGGTGTGTCTTTTTTTCTGCTAGCTTAGTCTTTGCTTTAGCAGAAGCAAAACTTACTGGTGGAAATTGCTGGAGCTGAGGGGTAGAAAAAAAAGAGGACTACTTTTTCTTCAATGTCTATTTTTCTCCATTGAAATTTTTTGAGGGCCAAATCCAACAGTCTGAAGTCAGTCCTGTGAACTAAGCTGGACACCTCTGCAGCCTTTTGTTATCATCTAAGGAAGAATCATCAGGGAAGTTGAATCAGAGATGAAGGAAACCATCTGAAACTTGAAAGTCTCTCTTGAGTGACAGGCTGTGCAATAAAGGAAACCAAAACCAAACAGGAACCCAAATCCTGTTTTTTTAATCTATAACGATCTCTCTCTCTTATTTTTTTTTTTCCTTTCTTCTTTCTGCAGGAAACTTGCATTGAAATACCATCCTGATAAAAACCCTGATAATCCAGAGGCAGCAGAAAAATTTAAAGAGATCAATAATGCACATGCCATATTAACTGATGCCACAAAGAGAAACATTTATGACAAGTATGGCTCTCTGGGTCTGTACGTGGCAGAGCAGTTTGGTGAGGAAAATGTGAACACATACTTCGTGCTATCCAGCTGGTGGGCAAAGGTAAATGGAAGTGCCAAGGGAAGTTATTCCACATGGGTATTTACAACTCTGAGAGCTCCAGTTGATAATT
Source organism: Zapornia atra (assembly GCA_013400835.1). Taxonomy (NCBI): domain Eukaryota; kingdom Metazoa; phylum Chordata; class Aves; order Gruiformes; family Rallidae; genus Zapornia; species Zapornia atra. The sequence goes on from VZTU01007134.1 coordinate 53,707, forward strand.
GTGTTTGGGGTTTTGGGGTTTTTTTTGCTTTTGGAAATGGTTGGATTTCTGATGGCTGGTAACTCACCTTCTGTGTTGCATTCTCTAGTTTGGAAGTGTTTTTCTGTTCTATTTCAGTGATACAAGCCTAATAAGTAAGACACAGGTCACTAAGACAAGCTTGGAGCCTTCTAGGGGGTTTAAAAGCAATGAGGATGTGGAGGGTAATATGGCAAGTACAGTTACTCCTTGGTAATATGATTTTGCAAATATGAATCCTGACCATAAACCTGAGCTCACACAGGACATCCTGATGAGCAGGACGCTTGCAAACTGACTCAGGGGCTGCCCCAAACACGTCACTCTTGTCTCATTTGAGAGACTCCAGGTTCTTTGGTCACTTGCCCATCCTTGTTCCTTGTGCAGCAGAAAGAGCGTCCCCCCTGTGCCGAAACCACGCAGGGAGCTCAGGTTTCCTCACAGAGGGATGCAGAAAGCTGTCTGAAAGCACTGTGTGCATGCAGCAGATGGAACAATTACTGTAGAAATGCCTTCTAGGAGTCCTCTGCCACCACCAAGGAGTTACTGTATCTTACTGAACTTGATTTTTTTTAATTTAAGCATAACATGCTTCTGCCTTTTAAAGTAATACATTGTAAAATCACCTCACTTATTCAAAAGTACCAAAACCTGTATGCTGCATGTCATACCTTCCTCATACTCAACTGGGCTGGGGTTTTGGTGTTTCACAGTTCACATGACAGCAGTCTGCTTGCACAGAAAATAGTAAGTGAGGACGCTATGAAACCGTAACTGCACCCACTGACTCAGTGACATGATGTTGTTCACAGTGCTTTGTGGCTAAAACCTTTTCCTAGTTTCACTGCCTTCCTGCATTTCTTTTCATGGGCTCCTTTGTCTCCCTGTTGCCAGCATTGCCTCCATCTCCTGTTCCCCCTGCAGTGAGGGAATAGGAGCATCTCCGTGCTGGTTTCCTATCTTTACATTACTTTTTGTTCCCAAACAATTGCACAGCAACTGATTTGAACATTTAACCTGTGCCCATTGTTGCTGTGATAAAGAACCTGGCAGAGCTGGCTAGCTTTGAGCTGTGAGTTGCTTCAGGTATTGGTAGCATCTAACCTCAGCTCCCCCAGCTTCATTCAGCCTGGTGAGCTTTGCAGCCATGCCTACAGCCTTGGCTAGGTCCAAGTTCCTGCTGTAAGTACATCGTGACCTGTGCTCAACTACCTAGTGTAAACCTTTTCCAGGGCTATTTATGCAAGCTACAATCTGTCCTGAACTATTGTACCTCTGGATTTTAATACAGATAGACTTCTTCAAACTCTTATCTCCTATGAGATGTAGCAGAATAGTCTGCTTAAACCTAAATTACTGGAATTCTTTGAGGAAACCCTGTTCACCTCAGTGTGACACGTTGAGAGCCACAGCCAGTTTTGCACCTATTTTTAAATCTGTCTTAGTGATGAGGTACCAAACCACAGCCAGTCAGTTCTGTCTCTGCATCACTGGATTTTTGGCCTCTGGTTTCCATCGCTGAGTCTCACAAGCTCAGCGGTCACAGCCCGGTAGGCTCAGGTTATGAATATTTCTTTGTCTTCTATCCTCCCCAGGCCTTGTTTGTGTTCTGTGGGCTCATCACAGGCTGCTACTGCTGTTGCTGTCTGTGCTGCTGCTGTAATTGTTGCTGTGGGAAGTGTAAACCTAAACCTCCCGAAGGCGAAGAACAGGAATACTACGTCTCGCCAGAGGACTTGGAGGCACAGTTGCAGTCAGATGAAAGGGGTAGGTAAAAAAACACCATGAGGTTTCTAGAATGGCTAGCAAGTGCTTGAGGAGCAGCACTTGCTTCCTGGAGATCAGCAGGGGTCTCTGAGTGACGGTCAGGGAATACCTGTGGGTAATGTGAACACTGGAGATAAACCTGCTGAAAACTCTCTGGATGGTCTTCACTGAACTTGGTGGGGTCAGCTTCAGAGCAGAGGGTGGTGACTGTCCTTCAGCCTCTTTCCCCAGTCACTGGAATAGTGTACCAGCTACAGGTGACTGTAGAAAAGGGCTCTCTTACCCCAAAGGATGGGGAGTCTTGAGGCAGTTTTAAGGAAAAGGGACTTCTACACTCGTAGCTCTATCTAATGTGATCTGGTGAAGATGTCCCTGCTCACTGCAGGGGCACTGGACTAGATGACCTTTAAAGGCCTCTTCCAATCTAACCCATTGTGAATCTCTGCTGATATAATGCTGTTTCTATAGAATTAAACAGATCTTGGAGCACAGGAAGTTCCCCAGCACCATGGGGAAGAACTTTTCCCCAGTGAGGGTGAGGGAGCCCTGGGACAGGCTGCCCAGGGGGTGTGGAGTCTCCATCTCTGGAGAGATTCCAGCCCCTGTGCAATATGAGCTGGGGAGCTGCTTTGGCAGGGGGCTGGACCCCATGGGCTCTGGAGGGCCCTTCCAACCCTTAACGATTCTGTGATCATTCAAAAAGTTGTAGAGCCATGTGGGTGCTCTGATCCTGTTTTTAGTGGGCATGGCTGAATGGGTGTGAGGATCAGCTGCTCCTACAGGAAGGAGGCAATGTAATACACGTGCAGACTTGGGTCAACTGGTGGTGTGTGCAGACTGACAACCAGTAAACTAACAGCGTGCTCTTTGAGGAGTGTCAAACTGTGTTATCAGAGTGTTGTAAGGAGATGTAAGTGATGCCTGCCAAAGCATTACAGCGCTGGGTTTTGCCCCTGGGTGTGCTAAGCCTTTTGTCTCCCTTTGCAGAGGCCTCAGACGCACCTATTGTGATACAGCCAGCATCCGCCACAGAGACGACCCAGCTCACAGCTGACTCTCACCCCAGCTACCACACCGATGGATTTAATTAAGTTAAGGAAACCCTACCATTAGAATGGATTAAAAATAAACCAACAAACCATGGCCAACTCAACACTAGAATCATGAACATTAGAAGTAGAGAATGGGGAGGGGGAATAATTCTGCCACAGTAAGAAGGCAGCTTTCCAACCTGCTGAAAAGATTTTGTAATCCCTTCAGCCTTTTGTCACCTTTCAGTGTCGTATCTGGACGATACGTGAAGTGCTGTAGCATGCAGTATTTAAAGCAGTTTAGCTACGGTCTTATTTGTTTCTTTTTTTTCTTTATTTCTTTTTTTTTTCCCCTCCTTTTCTTGTTCTTTTTTTTTTATAGCATGTATGGAGTTATGTTAAATGTCTGTGGTGTAACGTATTGAGTTGTCACAATATAAGTGTGATGGAGACATTCTGCATTTTAAGCAGTGGTACTGGCCTAAAAAAATGAGGTTTTTAAAAGTTTCACAGAAGCCACCATTCTTCTGCACAGCTGAGCTGTGGAGGACCTTTAAAAGCTCACCATTTTCATTTGAGTGCAACAAACCCAATTCCTTTATTCCTCCTTCTGTTCCTGCGTTGTGACCTGAGCAAGTTTACAAAACCAAGAACCAAAAACATGCCAGTCACACAGAGCTGGAATAATCCTCTCTGATCCTTAAATAAATCCACCTTGGAAAATAAAAAAGGGAGAGGTTCCAGTCTTTGAACAGTAAATGGATGAACAGCTCTTTGCCTGTGAGGTGATCTTCAGTGACGGTGTAACTGTGACCAGGGCTTGTTTGGTGGTGGTGGTGGTGTGGGGGGTTTTAACATCAAGCACAAGTCTGGTTTGGTTTGAGTTCAGTTGTTTTTCCTGAAATGCTGGAGACCAAATAGTGCAGCTTTTCTTGAATGTGTGAGAGTGTTAAAGTGAAACCAGTCGCTGGGTTTTCACTGAGCAAATGAGTAAAATGCAGCTGGGCAACAGCATAAATGTCTTTTTAAAAAAAAAGATGGGTTTTTACAAATCTGTTCTAACCCTTTGGGATTCTGATAGACAAATGGGATATTTAAGTGTCAAATTTTTTTTAAAAAGCTTTTATAATACACTAGCCCTTTAATTTTCTCATGAATACCTTTGTGGAATACTTTAATGGATGTTTTTAAGAACAAAACACCTTTCTTTTGTGTTTATGTTGTATAATTTGCACATTCTCTTGCAGTTAGGTTTGTTTACACCTGTACTTTTCTTTTCCTCAGAACAGTTCTGGGGAAACCATCGAAAGGTTTCTTGTGCTCTTTTGAAACCAAGTCATGTTTGAGCGTTGCTCTGGAACCTGTGATTTATTGAGATCTAACTGCTTAAAAAGCATTTTTTTTGGGGGGGGGCAGCAACTGAATTGCTGGTGTATTTTGTTGTGAGTATCCTTGCTTCAGATGTTAAAGAGTCAGGATCTAGAGCAGCTCCCAGAGAACACTTGGCACTTTTAACAGTTAATTGCAGCCTGTTTAATTTCGATACGTGTGGTTTTTATATCACAATGTCTCTACTGTCCTTTGTGTATCCCCCAGTCTCCTGTGTTCATTTATCACCTCTTTCTGTTGGGGCTGTTTGCAGCCTTCCACACTGTGTTTTTACCTTGAAGATCTGTCCTGCTGCTCTTGCACAAACTCCAGGTATTAAGTTCCAACGGGGTAAAGCGCTGTCGGTCTGTAAGAAGAGGAGGGCTCTCCTGCCAGGGAACACTTCTGAATGTATTTTCACACAATCTTTGCATGAGCTGGAAACGATGGAGCACATAAAATCAGTTGTGAAACAGTCTTAAACATCCTGAGTAGAAGAAAATGCTGAGTGAGGGGTGTTTGCACGCTCGGGCTTTCCTGTAGCTGTTGGTACAAGCACGTCTGCCTGCATGTGAGCTTGTTGCAAATAAGCATGCTTTTTGATACCACATCAGGTCCTGAAGATTCAGAAAGGAATGTTGTTTTGGTTTAACTGGCTAGATTTCAGTAGCACACTCATCAGGGCCTTTCCTCCTCATCGATAGCCCTTTTAGACCTGAACCTTGGTGGTTTCCTGGAAGATGCTTTTAACTTTTCCAGTCGGGAAAACTCGCTTGGGGTGGCCTTGAGGACAGTCGTGTATGATTTGCTTTGAGGTCCTTAGTTAATTACTCAAGTCTTTGTTTTACCCCTTGGAACAAAAAGCAATTTTTAGGTTTAACCAAAAAAAACCAAGTCACATTGGCTGCCCTCCTAGATCTTTCCTGAAGCCTGTTGATGGTGAATTGCACGCTGGAGTACGCTGAATACCTGCAGGCTTTATCCCCTGAAAACTCACTGGTTGAAGTTGCCCTTATCTGTGTAAATTATGTTCTTGGTTTTAAAAGAAAATAAATAAAGTGTTAGGGGTGGCTTTGGGCTTTGTAAATGAGTGTAGCTGGTCAGAGTGACTCTGCTGAGGGTGAGGCTGTTCCCTTTGTACCGGAGCTTGTCCTGCTGCCTGCTCCCCTGTTCACTCAGAACAGCTGTGACCCCTGATGCTGGGGGCTGCTTGTCGGTGTGAATTTGGAATAATACTCTCTATTTCTTAACCCCTCTGGGCTATTCCCACTGAACCAGAAAGGCTGGTGGGTGGTTGTGGCTCCAGGGAGGTGTATAATGCTCCTGGGGGCAGCAGGTGAGGGTCAGAGGCGATTCCGTTACCCGTGTTTCGTGCTGCTGGGGAAGAGGCAACATCCAGGGTGAATCTGTTGGCTTGGTGCTTTGCTTAGCAAGGCACAGGTTGGAGAGAGACTGCTTTCCTCTCAGATGGGTCTGTGGGTGTTGTGTGGATAGTAAATTAGTCTGTGTGCTGTTACGTGCCAGAATGATGTGTTAGATGCTCCGAGGGAAACCCCTCTGAGAGCCCGGTTACAGGGAATGACAGAAAAACACGTTTTTAGCTGAGTAGTCATGGGCTTTGAAGCCTGGTTTAGGCTTGCCTGTGTTGCTCTACAACCTCTGAATTCAGGATTATCATGTTTTCATTTAGTTCTTCTTGAACTGCAGAAGAAAGCTATTTAAACATTGCTGCTTGGAAAGAAAACGCGTATCATGGGAAGCTGTGTCGGTGAATGCCTGCTCCTGGTGGGATGCAGGGGTATCCCGGGCTCCAGCACAAGTTGCACTTAACCATGGCTGAGTCGAACCCTAGTGAATGCAAAGTTATACTGGAAATAATGGTTAAAAGTCTGGTGCAGGTGGGTTCTGAGCTGGGGTGTCCCTAACACGGCGTTGCAGGTGGCCAGCCTGGCTGCCGTGCGGAATGTTTCCTTCCAGAGCCCAGCCCGAGCACTGTCCATCTCAGCTCAGCGTGTGCCAGAGTTACAACTTGAGCTTTGACTTTGTTGTTGTTGTTGTTTCTTAAAAGTTGTCTCATTGTTTTTTACGAGTTGCCTGAGGCCTCTGTGTCAGTAGATGGGCCATCTCTATCTAGCTCATCAAACCTCTTCGGCACCAGTTTTCTCTTGAGCACTTACAACTCCTCCTGATGAGGAGAACTACTGGGGAGAACCTGATCTGGAGACCTTCTGCTGGCTGGTGTTAAGGATCACTGACTTTATTCCTGAGTTATTGTGTGTGTGGAGAGCCATCCATAGCTTGGGGCAAGCAGGGAAAGCTCCTGCCTCACTGCAGAGGGCACCATCCCTCCCAGCCCGCAGCAGAGCTGCCGGAGAAGGAGGTGGTGCTGGACCAGTGGTGCCCCGTCCTCCCTGGGGATGGAGAGATCCCCAGTGCACTGTAGTACAACCAGTTGTACGCTTCACTTGAGGTGAACCAAGGGGCATTGCGCCTGTTAAATGCCAGTTTCATTTTGTGAGTGATGTTTGTAGGAAATTCTTCACTATTTATCTGTACAGACACCCATGTAACCCTCCGTGGCGTCCCACCGGGTGCAGATGCCTGCCGATTCCACGCAGTGATGGTTTAGAGCCATGTTAACCTTTTCAGTCTTCTTTTTAGATTTGTAATGTTTTTAAACTGCTTTAGATATCAGTGCTCATAGTGTTCTTAAAACAACGTGATGCTCTTGGAGGTTTGGGTGAGCACAGCCTGAACAGGAACACCTGCTGTTGGGGAGCAGCGGAGAAACGCCGAGTCCTGTGGCAGTCAGGGCAGCACAGTTTTCCAAACCCTTCCTGTCACCCTATAAACACTACAGGGGTAACCAGGGTGAGGGCCTGCCTGGAAAGATGTTACTGCCCCATCTCTAACGCAGTTGTGTGGTGCAGAGGGATGCCAGCACGTGCTTCTGGGGGGGTTGTATCAGAATGTGCTCCTTGAGAGCTTTTTATTTGGTGCCCTTTGAAGCTCTTGATGTTTCCAGGTGATTTAGGGAATGTGTTTGTGCTGCAGGCTTCTCCTACCCTATGCAAGTGGAGATTGGTGGCGTGTTTAACAAGAGATTCTTGGACAGAGAGGCTTCTGCAGCCCCCACCTCGTGTGAGCAATGCTGGACTCTGTTTAAATATGCATTAATCTTGGAGCACTGAAGTGTTACCCCCCCCCAGTGCCAGTGTGTCTAGTGTAAGGCCGGTATAAACACACTTCCTTCATCATTTGATGCCGCTTCTCTGTATGGTAGTGGAGGTCATCTAGTTTGTAGTGTCTCATTCCACCCAACAACTGCTTAAAATACCTTGGAAGAAATGCAACTGAGAGCTAAGGAGGTGGCAGGAGATTTGTCAGTGTTAAAAGTCTTGCAAGAACCGTGGTCTGCTCCCCGTCCTGCGTCGGGAGGCTTTACGTGCTGCCTGGGACTTGGCAAGGCTGAAATTCCCATTCCCTTCCTGGAAGATGCTTTCTTCACAAGAAGAGCCCTGTGTGAGGGAAGCTGCCTGACGATTGCACAAGCCAGATGCCACCAATCTGGAAGACAAACCTTGGTTTGGAAATCAAATGCCAACGTTACCTGCACAGTTCGTTTTGTTGCTAAAAGGCTAGATGCTGGGAATTTCTGGTGGTGTTATATATATATATGTATATGTATAGAGGAAGCTCTTCTATAAAATGGCCATTCATTCTTGAGTGCTGTTGTCTTCTCTGCTCCCTTGCCCACACAGCCAGCCACGTGTGGGCACCTTGCAGTCTGTGAGCGGTTCCTTGTCACACCTTCCCCTAAATTTAACCAACTGCTTGAATTCTGGGAGCTGCCCCTTGCCCACAGAGCTCTGCCTGCTCCAGCTTCCCTTCAGAGGAGGGGAGGGAAGCCCCAGCATCGCCAGGGCTTGTCTCTTGGACTGAGGGTGGGACATGGGGTGTTCTTAAATGCAGGGGATGCGCTTGTCACTGGAGGTGTGGCAGGACATGTTGATTTTGGGGTCTTCCCCTTCACCAGGTCGTGCTCCCCAGAGGGGGACTCGGTGAGCTCACAGAGCAAGGTCCAAACCCACGCTGGAGGCTTTGGGTTGCAACATCATGTGTGTGTACCTATGTATATATGCACATATGTATATATTTATACAACAGGTGTGCACCTAGTACTCACTGCTGTCTTTTCTTTGGTGGTAAAAACGTGAAATTTGGCTCAAAGTACTTCTGTGACCTCTAGGCCAGACACGTGGGAGGGGTGATGAGGTTTGTGTGACTGGAGTAGTGCTTTCTCCTTTCAGCTGCAAGGAAAATAAACCCCAAACGAGATCTGTTGGGTGAAAGGAGGGGTGAAGGAAGCTGGGGAGGGATCCTGGGGTGTAAATAAATGGGTGGTGCAAGTGGGAGAGCTGTGCTGTTGGAAAAGGAAAAGCAATCTTCTGCTCCCAAGGTTTTCCCCCCTTGCTTGGGTGAGCTTACCCTTGGACAGCGTGGTGTGTCCTCACAGCCTGGGCCAGGTTGGGGTCCTGGGGACGTGGGGTTGGTGCCAGTCACAGAACTGAAGGGAGGCACTGGCCAGTGTGAAGGCTCAGTGGCTGTGACCCCCAAACGCCTGAGTGCCACCAGCTCACTTCTGGTCCTGCCAGGCAGAGCCCACAGCCAGCTCTCCACAGCCTTTTCACTCCAGGGGCTGCTGCCCAGACACACCAAGCCCCAGGGGGTTCTGCTGCACTGCAGAAGTTGGGGGGAATATTGGGGGGGTTGTTTCTTTATCACTTACCCATTTGAAGTTCTGTTTGTGTCTGCCATGGTGGGTGGATGAGCCCTGAGGTGTGCCAAGCTCCAAACTCTCCATGTGTCCTCTCCTGGATGCGTGCTGCCTGAGCCCAGTGCTCCCCTCCCTCCCTCCCTCCCTTCCTTCCCCCATCCCCACCTTCACCCGCGTTCCTGGGGCTGGGTGTGGATGGGTTGGTTTCTGTTCCCCCAGGCACCCAAGGAGGTTTATGTTCATTTAGCATGTGAGCAAGGCCCTGAACTAAGTCATCCAGCACAGGGTTTGGTTGTGTTGGCCTCTTTAGGAAGCCTGAGGGAGCTCAGGATGCCAGGAGAGGAGGTGTTCTCTGTTTGCACTGTCTTGCAACTCAGGCAGGGTGGGGGGGGAGCCCAGCTTTTAAAAAACAAGGATAAAAAAAAAAAAACCCAACCCAAAAGCCCCCACAATCGAAGTATAAATGCATCTGGAAAGCAATTATAATATAGACATATATATATTTTGTTATGTTACTAAAGGACCATACTTTGACCTGTCTGTAAGTAGATGTGGCTGTCTGAACTCTGTGGATTGTAACACTCGATACTACTGAGCTCCTGTACATACACACAGTTAGGGCAGAAGGAGTTATTTTCTGTTTTAGCATGGTAATTTGTGTATTGTATGTCTGAATATAAACTAAAATAAAGATTGCTAAGTTATCTGAAACCACTGTTGTAAAATAAATGTTTTCAATGCAGCAACGTGCATGCAGCTTCTTCTTTCCTCATCTCTGGAACACTGCACAGNTTGGAGGTTTTATTTGCAGCAGTATTTAAGGTTATTTGGTTGGTGTGTGGCCAAAGCTCCTGTAAACCAGGTTGAAAATTCAGGAAACGTGTGGAGCCAGGAGTTGGGCTTGATGATGCTTATGGGTCCCTTCCAACCCAGGTCCCTTCCCAACCCCCTTGCCAGGGGGTAGGGGAGGCCTCCTGCCCTCCCTTGGATGGGCACACTGCAGTGCCCAGCAGCAACTTGGCTCTGCCCATGAGATGGGAGGCTCTGCCCCCTCTCACACCCACTGTTTCCATCATCTTTTGAGCATTAAAAGCCAAACCCCCTTTGTGTGATGCCAGACAGCGGCAGGTATTGGGGTGTAAATTCGAGTTACAGGTGCCAGGCAGTGTGGGAGGTGATTGCAGGGTGCTGGGGAAGGGGCCAGCGGCTCCTGCCTCCGTGGAGGTCTGTGTCTGCACTAGGAATGCCCTTTTCTGAAGGTGCTGATGTTGTCAGAGGTTGGGCTTTGCTCCTGGTGAAGAGACAGAAGCCAAAGTGAACAAAAGATGGGTCAAACCTGAGACCTGTCACAGCCACGAAGGGGATCGGGCAGCGTGAACCTGAGTCCTGCACCTGGCAGAGAGGTGGCACCAGCGGCTCCTCTTGCCCCTTCAGCTTCCCCAGGATCGGTCCTTTTCCAGAGGTTAACTCCACGTTTGCTGGAAGCCTGAGGGAAGGAGGTAAGCACGAAATCAGGCTGCTTCAACTGCCATGTGCTCCCTGGCTCCCAGTCCTGCTCTGGCCCCTGTGGGACGCTTCCCTGGGGCGGGTGGTCCCACTGGCAGCCAGAGGTTGGAGGTGTCTGAGCTGAGTAGGGCCCATTTCAGCTGGGATTTGCTGGGAAAGGCCCCCAGGGTCGGGCACATTCTGGCTGCACTACCCCAGGGGTGCTGAGGGATGGAGCGTGGTGGGTCTGGCTGTTGAGACAAGGCAACGTTCTATTGAGACTTCTGGTTGGGGTGTTTCATTGACTGTTTCCCCCTCATAACAAATGTTAACTCCTTTCTGTGTCATTTTGGGGGTTGTATCGTGGGCTCCTTGTGTACATCAATTTCCACCCCAGCCCAGTTCCATCTTGCCCCAGTGATGCAGCACAGCCCCACGCCCGCAGCACAGGCAGGGAGGGGGGCTGCAGGCAATGGGGGGGCTGTGCCCCAGTGCAGGACACAGCATGAGGAGGGAGAGGGCCAGGGAACTGTGTGGGGCTGTGATGCTCTTGCTGCTGATGCTCTCCCACAGGCTTGAGTCTCCCTCTGGGAGCCACTGAGCTCAGGCTTCCTTAAACCCCGTCCCGAGCTGCTGGCGGTGACACTGACCTGCTGTGTGGCTGGGAAGCTGCTGGCAGAGCCATTCCCACTGGTGCTGGAGGAGGAAAAGCCTGATCTGGGCCTCAGGAGCAGCTCCCAGCCTGGGGCTCAGAGCAAACCCTTTCTAAGAGCTGTGTCTGCCCCAGGGAAGCTCCCTGGCTGCTCCAGCTGGCACCCACGGGTGGTCAGGACCCACCAAGCCCCTGTCCCTGGCACAGTGTCCCAGAGAGAAACGTCCCCTTCAGCCCCCAGGGAGCTGCTGGATGCCTGGTGGCACCCGGGGACACGGTGGTGCTGGGGACCCCAGGGAGGCAGCCCCAGCCTCTGGCAAGGCTTGGGGTGGGTGGCAGTGCCAGGGCTGCTGTGGCCACGGGCTCCCATTGCACCAGGGCTTGCAGGGGTGGGGAAGGGGGGGGGATGCACATCCTGCTTGAATGCTGGCATCCTTCCCTTCAGTGAGGCAGCAAGGGGGGAGGTGGGACCCCCCCCTTGCAGGAGAATAGGCCCACACACCCAGCTGTCCACTGTTCGTGCCCTAGGCCACCCCCTGAGTGCTTCTCCTGCCTTAGGCTGCTGCCATCACCCTGCGAGCAGCAGAAATCCCCCTCCTCTTCTTTCCCCTGGGTCTGGGGGCCTCAGCTCAGCTGCTCCCAGGCTCCCCCTCCCACCCCAGCTTTCCAGAGAGGGTGAAAAGTGCTTTCGAGCCGCTCCAGCTGCCTCAGCCTGTGTGTGATTGCCTCTGGTTTATCAAACTGTTCCTCCCTTTCCATGTGGTAATTACAGGTTTTATGGGCTCCTTACCTTCTGTGAAGGGAGAAAAATGAACCTTTAGGGGAAAACCCACCCAGCCCACAGAGCGATGGTGGAGCCAGGAGCAGCCCCAGGAGCAGCTTTGCCCACCAGCTCCAGAGCAGACTGAACTTGGTTTGACAGCCCCAGGACTGCTCTCCAGGACCAGAGCTACTGCTAGGACAGCCCTGGAAGGAGGATGAGGAGGAGGATGAAGGACCTTCAGGTCCCTGTGGGATGCTGGTGTCTTGGCTGCACAGGTGATGGTGCTGGGCTCATGGGTGATGCGGATGCCTCACAGGCTGCTGCTGAGCTGTGGTGGGGCATCATCACGCAGGTCACATCCCAACTGACTCGCAACCCTCTTGCAGGACTGACCCCAAACTCTGCTGCAGCAGGTGCTGCCCCAGCCCCGTTCTCATTGTGCCCCTGGGTGGCTTTTCACACGCGTGTGTAAGCACGTCCATGTGCACACGTGTGTCCCGTTCTCCTGTGGCTTCATTCCTCGGGCAGGAGAGGTGCAAACCTCACCACCCAGAGCAGTTTAGCCTGGTGCTTTTCACCCAGGGATGCATTTGGGATTGCTCTGCAGTTTTAGGGGACACCTTTTTGGGTGGTGGTGGAGGGGACAGAGCAGCTCTGAGAGGGGAAAGGATGCTCAGCACCCGCAGTTGCTGCAGCATCTCTGTGTCAAAGCATTCCCAAAGCATTCCCAAATCCTGTGTGTGTGAAGGGGATGGATCAGAGGGCCCAAAATCAGGGTTCCCCCCCCTCCATGAGGCGGGGGGCAGAGGAAATGGGGCTGGGGGGCAGGTTAAGCACACGAGCACGGCGGCAGGGCAGGTGCGAGGGCGACTTTAATGCACAACAGCGAGAGCAACACGCGGGACACAGCGACAGGGACCCCCCCCCGGGCGAGGAGGGGGCTTCCCTGGGCACAGCTCCAGCCCTGGCTGGGCAGCAGCATCCCCCCCACCCCCTCTTCTTCGCTCTGCCATGGCTGCTCGCTAAAGGGGTTGGTCTCCTTCCTTATCCCCCACAGCCCATCCTCATTTGCCTATACTCTGGAGCAGGAGCTTGTTGCTGAGCGCCTTCTGGGCCAGTCTCTCCTCCCGGGACATCTCCAGGAACTCCCGCAGGAGGTGGAAGGTGAGATCCAGGGAGTTGGGTTTCCCGTCTCGCCTCTTGCCGGTTTGCAGCCCCCGTGGGGTCCGGGGGACCGGGGTGGGCTCTGCCCCGCGGGGCTGGCACAGTCTTTGAGGCAGGGCACCGGCGTCGGGGACTGGGGGTCGCGGGGCTCCCGGCCAGGACTCCCAGGTGGGTTGGGGGGCNCAGGACTCCCAGGTGGGTTGGGGGGCCAGGGTCAGCCTTCGGGATGGGCCCCGGGGCCACTGCAGGGGCGAGCAGGTCTCCGAGGGCAGGAAGAGCAGGACGAGGACGGAGGCAGCTGAAATCATCCTGACCCGCATCGCAGCCGCTCCGGGGCCAGATGCCTGCAAGAACCCCCCACCCCCACCC
>VZTU01007135.1:384-11947 GCA_013400835.1 Zapornia atra
TTTGTTCTGCTTCTCCTCCTTATCAGCCAGCTCATGAGGATGACTACTCAGGGAATATCCTACTTGAATAGTAAAGACTGAGGTAAAGAAGGAATTAAGTACCTCAGCCTTGTCCTCATCCCTTGTCATTAATGTCCCTGCATCCAACAAGGACTGGAGAACAATAACAAGTGGAAAAATAGCAGCCAATTACACTCACACCCAATGATAACACAGAGTATACTACTGCCCCAACAGAGTGCTGCACAATACAAGGACCAACCAGTCCACCGCACCAACCACAATCAGACTACCCTGGAAGCACCCAGGCTATATCCCTCCCCAACCAGCCCCTTTTATGGGGAAGGGATGTCAGATGGTGTGGAAAACAGCCCCAACTAACTCATCTAACCTGCGCTAACTCAGCTCACCTGGGTTGGCTGCCTGGGGAGGTTGACTCTGGCCTGGCCAGAATCAGGACACTTAGGACTAATCATTGCTGCCATTTTTTTTTGAGAAAAATATTGCAGAAATATCCTTCCTGAACCTTCACAACTTTCTGCAGTAGTTTCATTAAAATATATAGGGAATATATTGAATTATATTTCTCTCATTACATGCATAAAATTATTTTTTAATTCATGTCTCCTGACATGTAGTGATTCTACACTTTATGGTGTCATTTGAAGAGGAGTTGGTGTTTTTGAGAAAAAATGCCCAAGCAGATCTCAGCATGTATCTATAGCCTGAGTTGAAATTATTACTGCAGATTTAGTGGTTTAGTAGAGGACAGGAACAGTTGAACATGATGATCTTAAAGGTCTTTTCCAACCTAGTCATTGTGTGAAGTATATGTAATGCAACAAGATGTGATGTTCTTGAAGCAGTCTTTGGTAGATTTGTGTCTGGTTTATATATTTTTTTTTCTCTTATGTTTCTGCAGGGTTTTTTTACAACACATAGGAATTCTGATAGTTTAAATAATTTCTTGCAATATTTTTAGATGTTATTTTGGTGATTTCTCACTGTTTCTATCTTATAAGACATTTCTGTTTATTTATTTGTTTGCTGATTGTTTTATACACGAAATATTGGAATGCTAGAAATTTTGGAAAGGTGAAGTCTGTGGACTAGATCAACAGATCCCCAAACAGCCTAATTTTATTATTTCTCTAATAAGGGCTGCTTCAAAATTCTTGCTGAGTGACTTCAGAAGCTGCTTGTCCAGTGGTCTCTACTGTCAGCAGCAGATGGGTGGATGGCAGAAGAAACTACCCTTATAGTCCACATTTCCCAGCTGGCGCATCACACTAAAGTTTATAGACATTCACCTTATAACCAATTGAATGTCACTGTTAATTTCATACTAGTTTGTTTGGGTGTTGCTTGTCTGTGTGGATTTTTTGTTTGTTTGTTGGGTTTTGGGGTTATATTTTCATAAAAGAATCATAGGAGGCAAAAGAAGGCACAATACCACCTGGTCCATTTCCTTACCACTGTCTGTAATTTCATCTTTCTGTCTTTTTCTTTTAGATTTTTTACATTGCTTTCCATGTGTTTGTTTTCTTTCCTGTCTTGTGCATCACACCTCCTCTCCATAGCAGGATCTGCCTGCTAAGCTTCAGATAAAGTACAGGAATTGCAGATCTCAGCATTAGTCATGATTATGGAGAAAATGGAAGAAATGAAAGGCATCTTATTTATGCTAGGACAGTAAAAAATTTAAGTCTGTATATTAACACAAGTGTCTTGTATACAGTAAAAAAACAAGAACAACTTGTTCTTGTGTTGTATATTAACACAAGAACACCTATTCTTCTCTGGTTCCAAATAAGGATTTTCTTTTGTCTGAAATTCCTAGAATGGTATCTAGAAATGAAAATTTTATATCATGATTGAACAAACCAGAATGAAAACAAAATACTGCACTCTTGTTGCAAAATGCCCATCTTGAATACTCAAATTGTGTTATCTCATATTATAGGTCTCTCAAGTTCACTACTTTGATTACAAGTGGTGTTTTCAGAGAGTCATTTCCGTAAGGGTTATGTAAGGCAACAGAAACAGTATTATGTGAGTGAATTGACTAATAATGCAGTCTCAATAAAATTATGTGAAATATCAGTTCCCTAAATAGAGCCATTGATAAACACTTATTTAGCACTCCATTTGATAGCATTTGTATAGGCTAAAGAGTCAGTGGAAAACTGGTAAAGATGATTAAACAGGCAAATCCCAAAACCTATATTTATGCTTAACAAACATGAAAGGCATGGATGACATGAATGCATTATTTAGTCTGAGTTTTCTCTAAAGTGCTAGAAGAAATTTTGGAACTTGGCTAATAGAGCATTAGACAAGGTTCAAGTAAAATCAAAGACAAAGAGATAGAAAGAAGCAGAACCTTTTTTTTTTTTTTTTTTACACATTGTTATCTAGTCCCATTTAAAAGTTATTGCCAAGGTACCGATATTCTGCAAGATTATTTAAAAGCCCAAAATGATGTTTAGGATATTAACAAGCCAAAGGAAAAATGTTTGCTGCTATTCAAGGTTCATTCTAACTGCTTCTAAACACCTCTAGTCATTTTGCAAATCTATCACAGGAAAAAATATTATCTACTTAATTATTTCAAGCTCAGAGAAGTGACAGCACATCAAAATTTAGAATTGAATGAAGGTAGCAAGTGAAATTTTGATGAGAAGTCCAAATCATGATTAAATACTGCATGACAGAACTACAGATGAATTCTTTATCATCTACAAAGTAGAAAGAAAATAACCAAATAAATATTCAAGGAACAATGTCCAGGCAAACATATCTGGCCTTGGTAAAAACCAAACAAATAAAACCCCCAAAATAAAACAGAGGGAAAAATCCAGCTTTTCTTCCCATGTAATTAATTGTGTTGTAATTAAATTGCTACCCGTTTAATTTGGTTTTCTCAGTATCCTTACTTAATGAATAGGTAAGAAAATAAAAAGGTCTGAAAAATTGTGGCATGGGGCTTGGAGGACAAAGCCTCAAGCACTGCTGGGTTAATAGATAACGAGGTGGAGCCTTTAGGCCATAAATCCTGGGGAAACTAAACAGAGGTGGCAGCGTTGTTGCAGGCTCCCTGCTCCGACAGGCGCCAAAAGAGGCCTTAAGAGTCATGTCCTGAAAAGAAAGGTATGCCTGCTGTCTGGCAAGGTATTAGCATGATAAGCTGGTGTGACAGGTAGACTGCTGACCAATCAGATGCAGGCCGAGAGCAGTGTATGTACGAAAGGACCAGTCTGTTTAAAGCATGTTGTCTTCTGAGCTTATTTAAAGGAATGTTTTTATACAATAAATCGACTTTCGCTTGCATCAAGCTGTGTCCCATCTCTCCATCGTGGCAAAAAATCTTAACTCCCTTTGAATATTCAGATAACTACATTTTTTGTAAATAAAGAGAATGATACTGAGGTATCTTATTAATGGCCTGTGGCTAAGTTTTTTGCTCTTAATATCTAAAATACCTTTCTTAAGTATCTTAGCCTTGGTTCAGCTGAGGTCATTATAAACCATATTGCTTTGTTTCAATCATACAAAGAATGAAACATTTCATATCTCCTAAAAATACAGATAAAGGATACCCTGTTTTCTTCCCTTGTTCATGGAGTAATTACAAATTCAAACAAGAAGATATGAACACGACGATTACTAATGTTTTTCATTACTGGTTATCTTGCTGGTATACTTCTTCACATGTTTTTGTCATCATATCACAGGAATTCGAATTTATATATATGCTTCACGTGCATAGGCACTTTGAATTATTATATTAATTGCTGTAATATAACCAAGCTATAACCAAGGATAGCAGCAATAACAGAGGCAATTTTTACTGTGGGGACTCCAGCATTAATACCTGCTTAAGAAATCACTATACTTAGCTGCTTTTTCATACCTTGCAAACAATTGTTCTTGAACTAGATTAATGAATTATATCAGTACACATGCATGCACGCGCGCACACGCACACACACACATATATATATATAACCTTGCTTATGTTATTTTTTTCATGTAAAAAAGTATTGGCAAAGCAAGACAGTGTTAAGCCAAGTTACAGAGGTGAGAAGGAGTAACAGGAATTTCTTAAATTATAATTGCTATAACAATTGGAAAACTATTCAGAAAGGAAAAAGGTCAAATGCAATTTTTTATGGTTTCATATAGTTAAGGATTCAGATATTTGCATCTTTATGAGGGGTGTTTTTTACTCAGGTTATTTGTACTTAGCTAAAATTCCTATGGAGAGGCACCTTATAGAGCTCAGTCTATATCTGAGTTCAAGTGTTCTTGTGTCACTTCTCCCCAGTAAGATTTTAATTAGTGGAAATTTCCAGCAGCTGACAAGTTTTTAAGATTTTCTGCAACTTCCATAGCAGATAGATGACCCAGAACAGCATAGATTGGGATTCTAATACATTCTAGTTCATGTCTAAAGTCCTTGATCCTGTCAAACCCTTTTTTAATGCAATGTCTTGCACATTGTTGCCAAATATGGACATATTACAGAATGAAACTCATGTATAAAATAAGTAATCCAGCAAATTAAATGCTAGGCAATAAATCTTTAGACTGTAGTAAAGTATAAGAGAAGAATATAGGTACCCTGACCATCAAATGAAAAAAGATGACTTTCCAGAAACACAGACAACGAACTACAAATGGACAAAGAATATAAACTCTCAGGCAGAAGTCAGAGAGTAGCAGTCACTGTTGTAATGTTTATGATTTTTTTGTTCGTCCTACCAAGATTGCCATTGCACACGACTAAATCATAGAATTGAATCACAAAGAAAGAAATGCAAAGTGATCATAATAGGTATCAATAAGGGTTGTTGAACAGATGTCATAAGAAGGTAAATTAACTTGGGTATGCCTTATGTGACTTATAATAACCAGTGGCTCTAAAATTTGAAATGACATTCAAAATACTTGGCTATCAGCATTGTTTTCAGCAAGTATGTGTGAGACAAACTGGCAAAATTATCCTTTTCATATAGTTCCATTTAAAGAGGAAAATCTACTATCATTTACTCCATTAAACCAAGGGACAGATGTCTAGTTTATCAAAAAGTTTCAAAATATCTCCTGAAAAACTCATTGAGATATTAATATAATAAAGCCAATAGGATTTTCTAATTTTCAAATTGACTCAAAATTTCTTCAGTTGTATTCCAGTGTAATTTTCTAGTAGAAGACCACAGGGCATGACATCTTGTCAGAGATTGTCATGGACTGATCTGATCTGAACTTGTTTTAGCTGTGATAGAAATTGTGTGGCAGTACGGAAGCTTTTGCCGTAATTGTTTTCAGTTTGGTTTAGCTTATGGAAACAGCAGTTATTCACTGTGGAATGAGCTGTCTTTGGAAGTAGGAAAAAATGTGGCATGGATGAGCAGAGAAATAAAATGATAGCACAGGTCTCAGGTACTCCCACAGATCATTGTGGTCAGTTTCTGGTTACTGCAGTTTTGTGGATCAGGTAAAACCATTTTTATTGATAACAAACAGAACAGAAAAAAACTCAGTATATAGAAAGAAAAGAACGACAACATAAACAGACTGTCTTAGGAAAGGACAACAGACCCAGGTGGCCCAAGATTGGTAAGGAAGAAAGCCACATCATCAACATCATGCTCTTACTGATTCAGGACTCATGGCTTTGAGGACTTTGAACGTGTTACAGGTTTGTACTGAAGAAAAATATTCTATAGAAATTGACATTACATTTTTTTGTGGTGAAATATGTACTGAAGTAGGAAGAATGGAATAACAAGCAAAATCAGTATAGTCTCATAAGCTAAGCCAGTGAAAGATGACAAGGAAATCTAAGTCTTTATGAAATGGGTCTTTTTCTCCTCTTGAAACATGAAAGCTGGTTAAAAAGGCTTCAATTGACAACCAGGCTTCAGGTCCTGTGATTCTGTGATTACTTTTCTGAAGAAATAAAAAAACCTGCAAGAAATGCTTTCCTATCTGAATGTTGTGTAAGCTTCCTAAATAGATGTTTCAAAGTGATACTATGCTGAAGTCTAAAAAAATATACATACATATGCAAGAAAGCACAAACTTACACATCAAGCATTTGAGAGGATTTAGAAATAAAACAGCCAGACTGCAAAGCAGTACTGCTGGATAATTAGTAATATAAATTATATAGAAATTTCAGTAAGAAGGGCTGAAAAGTTACATTTTTTTATACTTCCCTGTGACTTTCATGGTCTTTTTAAAAGTTCTTTAAAAGAAAAAAACCCAGTATTTTCAGTTCTTCAAATTTACAATATAATCTATAAGAAAATAAACAAGATTATATAAATATTTCTGGGTATTCTCTTTTTTCTGAAGAACATAATTTTGATCAATCATGTCTATTTTTCTCTCATTTCAAGTTCTGATGACATGCTTGATGTATAGGGTTCGGCTATTTGTTTACATAGGTTGCTATTTACTAATATTTTACATAAGTTAAAGATGCCAATGGCATGGTATAATTTATAAATATCTTTTCTGCTCTGCTCTGTTACAAATAAATTAAAATCACCTTTTTTCAAAGTAATAAAAATACAAGAGTGTATAATATGAAAATATTCTGATATATCTTATGTCACTGCTTATAGAAACATACTTCTGACATATTTAAAATGAGACATCAATCAAACATGGAGACAATAGAAAACATTTCATTGACAATTTTCTGACCCAGATAACCTTAAAATGAAATATTAGAATACAGAGTAAAAAAAAAAAAAAAGCACAATATGAGCATTACATATATTACCATAATACTCAATATATCGGTTAAAGTATAATAGCATATGTATGAACATGTTTTATTCTTTGTACAGTTATGAAATTTTGGAAGTTTGGGGGTTTCGTTTATGTAGTTTTTTCTCAAAAACATTTAATTTTCCTCATTTCTTATGGGTTTAGACTTGTGTTTGAGATATGTAGTCAGAGATGGTCCTTCTGATGGAGATTAAGACGTGTTAAAATAGATATTGATCACTGTATTCCTGTTGTGTATATGCTAGGATGAGTACAAAAGCTATTCATGATCTGTTAAAGTCTTGGAACTTTTTTTTTCATCCCTGAATGGAGGAAAGTAAGGTGTTCATTTGAGGATTTAATATCTTCCACTTCAAATGTTATCGTACCACACATAGGACATAAAATTTCTGTGTTTCACTGCCTAATGAAAAGGAAGTCTTTTTTCATATTCATGTATATAGAAAGCATACGGGAGTCCTTTGATATATATGCAATAAAGAAGAACCAAGGAAACAGACATAGCAGTGTCAGCTTGAGGTTGACAAAACGATTCTCTGGGAAAATTTCATTACATAAAAAAATAATTATTTCACATTTTATCAAACCAAGTAGGAAATGAGATTGCCATTTAATAGATTCATAAACTATTTAAAAGTAGATTTTAAAAAGATTAATTAGAACAGAAGAAATAAAATTATTCAAATTTTAGAAGTAAAAAAAGAGATGTATGCCATTATTCTATAAAGACAGCATTAAGATTATGTATAACCTATGTATTACCTAAAACCATCATAAATTCTTTATTTCAGATATCAGGAAAGTTGATAATTTTGAACAGATGGCCAACGTAGAATGGCTGATTGAAATGGAAGCATACTTATAGCTGTACTATATTTGATTGTGGTTCACACAAAATTAAAATAAATGTATTATAAAATTACTGAAAATTTTCACAGGAGATCATAATAAATCTCTTGAATTAGGTGTGATAATATTAAACTGGAGAATTAACATTGTGGTGAAGTCCTAAAGAATCTGTCTTGGAACTGATCATATTAATATTAACATTTTTAAAGCCTTCTTGAGCAAGAAGTATTAATGTATTTAATTTAGAACATGAAACTAGAAAACATGAGCAAGGCATAAGAGAATTGGAATAATAGTCATGAAGGATGGAGAAGGAGGAAGGAAAGTCAATGGAATAATACCTAGTCATTTACTTGATGCTACTAAGAAAATGGGGAATCACTGGATAGGTGAAATAAGACAGAAATATATTAGCTGATAAGATGGTGGTAATCTACCATCCTGATAAAGATAGGAAAATAAACAATCATAATGTCAGCCTATATCCCTTATAGGAACTTATCTGTGTAGCATGTACTGTTGTTTAACCAATAATTTAGAAACATGCAGTTGAGATGGAATTAATGCAGAAAAAGCCTGTTAAAAAGAGCAGAATAAAGAAATCACTTCTTAGAAGAAGAAAAAAGAAGTCTGGGTATTATTTCTTCTCTGAAAGGTAGAGTTAGAAAGGAATATAGGGTGTTTTTCTATAATTAAACTGAGGATGCAAACAGAAAGAAGAGAGAATTATTTAAGCTAAAGGAAAATGAAGACAACAAAATAACTGACAATGAATAAACTCAAGGTTGCTTCTAAGAATATAGGAAGTCAGAAATGAAGCATGGAATTATGAAAAACCAGCATCCAATCTGACTAGTGTACCAAGAGAGGGAATTGGTCGTCTCTCTTGTCAGAATTCCACATCTGCTACACAAGATCAGAAATTCCACAGGAGACTAGCAAAGCAGAGATGCTCTCTGTCTCAAATTGGACACATTTGTTTTCTGAATGTGGTTGGACATCTAAGAACTGCCAGTATTTTCCTACCAACTAAATCCTTGAAATTAATACTGATGGCTATCTCCTGACCTACACAAAGTGAGTAGATTCATAACAACACAGTTCCCAAGGGAGAATTGTTCACCAGATTAGAAAATAAAACTATCAACAGAATCACACTTTTCCTCCCTTACTGGAAACACATAGAAAACATTAAATAACTTCGTATTATGCAGCTAGGAAGACTTCTCCTAGTATCAAATAGCAGCAGTCCAAGTTTGAAATATATTTGCAATAATAATACTGGTCTGCATTTTCCCTTTACTGTTTTGTTTCATGGAAACAAATAAACAAACAAAAAACTTGGTCTCCAAGTCTACAACTCACATAGGGCCTGAAAAATAAGTCATGCCTTGTGAAAGACAGCTGTATAAGCACTGAGCTGATCATAGAAATTCCCAGTGGGACTGCTGTACAACCAAAGGCAATACTAAAACAATTATTTATTCTTTTTTATTTGTTTATGATCTATTTCACTGATAAAAAAAAGAAGGGTCAAACCAGGATCCATTCAGTAGTCATATTAGGAAGCAAATCTCTTTAGGCATTCATTTTAACAAAGGGCTAAGATACTGGTATATACAGTATACTGTATAAATTACAACATCCTGATGGATATGTAGGATGTGATAAGTAAATTGTTCATCTTTGCTAAGAGATAAATAACTTAAGTGACTTAGAAATATCTAATACTGATGTAACATATTTGAGGGTATTTTAAATTTTTTGTTATATTAAATCATTGAAAATATTTGATAGCATAAATAAAGATGAAGTTTGTGTCTTGGCTGAAATTACTGAGAAGGGCTCAGAATAAGATTCTGGTTTCTGCATCCATTTCTAATATAATATATAAAAAAAGAAATTACCTATTCTTGCAAGACATGATAATATAATTATTGAAATGGACAGAATTTCTAGATTAAAAAAAACAAACAACAAAAAAAAACCCACCATAGTGTGTTTTACATTACCTTGCAAATTTTCCAGGAAAAGCAAGGCAAGAAGAACTTTCTGTTAAAATTTTTCAGACCACTAGACCTGCAATTTTACCACACTGCCCATGCTCTCCTGTTACATAAGAATTTCTCACACAGTCTCTTTCTCATCCACCAATATAATCAATTGCACATAGAAAACTCAATGACACATGCAAGCATAAATGCAGCATGATTAATCTCTTCTTTTTCCTGTTGTAGTGTTCATCATGAGTGTTAAAATCTATGTCCACTTCAGCTTCATTTTAGGGAGGTTAAAAACAGTGGTGTCCACTTATCCCTTATATAAGTGTTGTGGATGAAGATCCACAATGTCGGTGGGAGAAGCAGCTGAAGAAGGGAATCTTATGGCAGCAGGATGGCCCTGTTTTAGCCAGACACCACAGAATAAACAGATAGATGGTTTCTACACAGAATTATGAAGGTCACAGTGCCTGGAGTGAAACCTTTTGCTTCATTAACCATGAAATTAGTATTAAAGTTGACACCCCTAAACATGCTCATGAGCAAAAAGCAGTACATGCTAAACATACACAACTATAGTACTTGACTCTCCACCCAAATCATGTTAAACCTCACCCTTTGGAAGGAACAATTAAGAGTTGGGTATAAAGGACTTTGAGGCAGCTACTCCCCTGAGGGGGGAGAGAAGAAATTGAATACTCCAAAGAGCCAGTCAATAGGCTCACTCTTCTCCAATAAATACAGACACACCTTCTTTGTAAGCAATTGATTTCACAGTATTTTGCTAGCATTGTAATTAAAATGAGTCATATATTAGCATTATTGCAGTAAACTCATTTATTAATGGCAATTCTGAACTTTTTGTATCTGTTACTTTAATAAGCTTTCCATTAGCTTCAGCTTTGCGAAACTATTTCAGTGAAAGTCTTTTGGGGTCTCTGACAGGCAAAAGTTGACCTCTGATACGTGTTTTCATATATAATCCTTCAGACATAGGCCGTTGACCAAGTCTGGGACTAGGAGTGGACCTAGCTGTACCTAGGCTCCTCTCTGAGAAGGAATTTAGAAAGTAAGGCTGTTTTTTCTGAATCTCATGACTCCCTCAGCCACACATGAGTCATACAGGAGGGAACAATGGAGGAAAATTAAAAAAAAAAAACAAAACAGTTATCTCTGAGACTGTAGAAGCTTTACTTTTCATCAGAAAATTTAAGGAAAAGTAAGAATAGAACTTTCATTTCTATTACTTGTTCTTGTGACAGGAGAAACAAAGCTAGACATTTCTCAACAGGAATTGAAATTCAGTATATATGAAGTATATCCTTATTTCAGATTTAAGAAGACTAAGAGAGCATTGAACCATTCTGATTAAATGTGAATGAACTAGAGTAGCAGTTAAACATGGAATGGATGGAGTATTCTCTGAAGATGTACAAATGAAATGCCATTAGCAGATATGTCAAAGACACTTCTATCCATGCCTTGTTTGTGAAGCTTTTTAAGAGTTTTATCATTTTCTCTGTACACAATAAAATTTCAACTTTGGGTAATTTGCCACTGCTAGAAAAAAAAATCTAAAAGATTTTTATCTGTCTTTGGAATTAAAATAAATTGTATTTCTACTTTCTATAAGATCCTTTTGCATTCTTGAAACACAAAGATATGATATAAAAAGAAACAATGCCAACAAAAAAAATTATTTGTTAAAAGAGTGGCATTTGCAAATGGATTTTCAGGATCCAAAGCACAGCCACAACATACACCACATTCAAACTCTGGACATGGAGGTGGAAAATTATATTCAAAATATGGTTTCATGAATCACCTTAACACACCCTTTCCTCAAAAGTAATTTTTAGAGCAATCCATTAACTGTTTAAACTTTCACTTTATTTTCATAGAATCATAGA
>VZTU01007137.1:2924-18654 GCA_013400835.1 Zapornia atra
AAAAAAAAAAAAAAATCACTGAAAGAGTTGTCAGAGCCTGGAACAGGCTGCACAGGGAGGTGGTTGAGTCACCATCCCTGGATGTGTTTTAAAAAAGGGTAGATGAGGTACTTAGGAACATGGTTTAGCACAGGACAGGAACAGTTGGACTTGATGATCTTACAGGTTTTTTCCAACCTTGTAATTCTGTGATTCTGTGATGGTTGTATCGTTAAAAATCTCACTGTGGTGAGGAAAGCAGTCATGCAAACTAGTAATGTCTAGGAGAACTTCAGCTGCCTAGTATAAGACAAATATTGAACCTGTTCCTTATTCTTCTGAGAAAAAAAAAAAAAAAAGACCCCAAAACATCCCATAGTGATACACTTACCATCTTTTATCCAATAGGTTCCTGATGATAGCTGTCATGAAGGACATGACAGACACAGGCTCACTTTGTTCTTGAATTCAATGACTTGAGAGTGCCTTTCCATTGAGATTAACTAATTATTAGTCTGAAGGTTATTCAGGAGGGAGGTATCCTCTCAATTCCTTCTGCCAAAGTTGCTCCTCTAAGCATAAAGTAATTAAATATTAACTTGGCTTGTGAGCATATATAAGCCTGATTTTATAACTTGGTAGTTAGAGTACTCTTCTAAAATAGAAGAGATGCATAGCCCGCTTTAATTCTAATGTGTGGTTTGGGGTTTTTTTTGGTTTTTTTTTATAATTGGATTTAAGTATTTGAGGGGGAGTGCAAGGGAAAAAAAATAATTTTGGGGTAGGAATAATTTATTGTAAATTATTTGGCACCTACAGTACTCAGCTGTTCCAGTACAAACCTTCACTCTTGGTTATCAAAGGCTTTGGTTTTCTGGATTGTCTGCCATATCTGTCAACTTTATGTGGCATCTTGTATTTCCCCAGTGCATCTGAAGTGACACTAGCCTCCAAAGTGGAGGCAAGTGAACCAAGACTCTGATAAAAACAGTCAACTAACAGAGTTTCTAGAGCTATTTGTCTCACCATATAATATGCTTAGTCAGCCCAACAGTTTTCAATAACCATAGCGCCTATGGTCCTTGTTTCATTGCCTTACCATAAGTTTCAAGCACTAATTAAAATGATCTAGTGTGTTGGAGACATCTGCTTAGCACTGGTTGCTGTAACACTGCCTCTATGGAAACCTTTTATCTTTGTAGTTGATTTATGTGGCAAGGTTTCGGCAGTGGGATGGCTGAAGGGGTGGCCTCTGTGAGAATATTTCAGAAGCTGCCCCCATGTCCAATAAAGCCAGTTCAGGCTGGCTCCAAGAGGGACCTGCCACTAGTCAGAGCTGATCTTACCAGTGACACTGGTAGTACCTATGTGATAACAGATTTAAGAAGAAGTTAAAAAAAACCAACCTGTGCTCACAACTATGAGAGGAGAGTGAGTATATGTGAAAGGACCAACTCTGAAGACACCATGGTCAGTAAAGGATGAGGTGATCCAGGCCCTGGAGCAGAGATTCCTCTGCAGCCTGTGGTGAAGACCATGGTAAGGCAGGCTGTCTCTCTGCAGCCTCAGGAGGTTGTTGGTAGTGCAGATATCTACCTGCAGACTGTGGAGGACCCCACGCTGGAGAAGGTAGATGTACCTGAAGGAAGCTGTAACCTGTAGAGAGCCTGTGAAGGCTTCTGCCAGAAACTGCAGGCCATAGAGACCAACCCATGCAGGAGCAGATTTTCTGGCAGGACTTGTGGCCGCTAGGAAACCCCACACTGGAGCACAGGAAGAGTGAAAGAAAGAAGGAGTGGCAGAGACAAGACCTTATGAACTGACCACAACTCCCTGTTCCCCATCCTCCTGCATCCTTCTGTGGCAGGATTTAGAAGAGTCCAGAGTGAAGCTGAAGCCAGGGTGAGGTGAGAGGTGAGGAGAATATGGTTTGGTGGTTCTTGGTTTTTGGGGGTTTTTTTTGTTTTGTTTTGTTTTGTTTTTAAATCAGATTTGTTATTATTTTCTCATTATTGTACTCTGTTATTAATTTGTAATAAATTAATCTTCCCCAAGTCGCATCTGTTATGGCTGTGACAGTAATTGATACCTCTCTGACCTTACCTTGACCCACAAGCTCTTTTTGTATTTGGTTCCCTGTCCTGTCGAGGAGGAGGAGTGATAGTGTTTTATTTGGCACCTGGTGGCTAAGCAAGGTTAACCCATGTCCTGGGTTTGTCTAGGATAGTGTCCTGGTTTCATCTAGGATGAAGTTAATTTCTTTTCTAATAGTGGATGGAATGCCCTGTTTGGGAGTTAGGATGAGAGCAGTGCTGGTAGCACCCTGATGATTCTTAGTTGTTGCCAAGCAATCAAGGACTTTTCAGTTGTTCATATTTCCCTACTAAAGAGAAGGGAGGGGACACAGCCAGGANGGGACACATCCAGGACATGTGACCCAAACTGGCCAAAGGGGGTATTCCATGACAATTACGTCATGCTCAGTATAAAAGGGGGGCTGGTGGGAGGAGGAGCAGGCGGCTCTGGGACCCATGTTTTTTGGGGATGGTCTGTTTTTTTGGGACGGCTCTGGGCTGAATGGCCTGAGTTGTGTGGTTTGGTGAGAAACTGCATTGTGTAGCACCAATATAATATATTTTTTGCTATTAAAGTCCTGTTATCACTGTTATATCTATCTTTTTGCTATTCTAGTGAACTATCCTTATCCCAACCAGGAAGGTTTTGGTGCCTTGGTTTTGGTTTTTTTCCCTTTGCCATCCCATCCCTTCCCCGCTCCCCCCCCCAACTGCAACTTCCCCCTCCAGTCCCTTTTAAAGAACAAGCAACTGCATGGTGCTCAGCTCTCAGCTGAGGCAAAACCACAACAGATAGCATTAATTTTCACCAGTAGTTAGGATAGGACACAGCCAAAACAGGTGACCAAAATGAACCAAAGGGGGTATTCCATACCTTATGACATCATGCTCAATATAAAAGACAGCTAGTCAGGGAGGGGATGCATGTCTCGAGGACAGTCTGGCTTTGTGACAGATCTGAACATACAGTTTGAGTTGTGTGGTTCAGTAAGAAACAGCATTGTGTATCACTATTGTTCATATTCTGCTATAGTCCTTTTATTTTCCTTTCCCTGTGCTGTCCCAGTAAACTTTCCTTATCCCAACCACATGTTTTCCCTTTGTCTTCCCATTCTCTTCCCCATCTTTCCAGGGGAGGGGTGAGCAAGTTGGCCACATGGTGCTCAGCTGCCAGCTGGGGCTGAACCACAACACCCACCACACTCCTCTACACTTGCAGGTAGATAACAAGTTTTATAATCCAGGATATCTCAGATAACACTAAATCCCCATTTGAGACAGCTGAGCTAAGCCCTACATATCTACCACAGAGCATATTAAAACATATTTAATCCTTAAAGTAATGAGTTAACTAACTGAAACCAAATATTCCCCAGTGCATGGGCATTTTATACTATACAGACACTGATAGCACTACTGAACCCTCCAGAGAACCTCTAAGTGGAGGGGACTTAATTTAACGCTGTGAGGCCATGTAGTCCAAGTAATAAAATATAGCCTTTTCAAAGCATCAGGATTAAGGCTTGTTAGACTTGCTTTGTCTGAACTTCTGTTGTATACCTAGAACTTCACTTTTACATGGTTCATCTGTAACAGAGTGTTTAGCTGTGGCTGATGTTTTATTTTTGCTTACATTTGTATGGCAGAACCATAGCTTTGTATTTAATAGGAGAAACAAGCAACTGTTCTGTACAGAATGAGACATTTGTAATTTTTATGTGGTGATGTGGTACACAGAAACACAGGTTTGTTATGATAGCAGAAACCTTGAAAAACAGGACCATAAAATGCTGTAGAGGGGAGTAGAGGGAAGAGATAATTATGTTAGAAGCACAAGTTAGCATTTGCAACACTGTGCCTTTAAACAGCTCACAAATAATTAAGTAATCTCGTGCCTACAGTTGGATGAAACACAGTTCAGGGTTGATCAAGAGAATACAAAAGAACTGTTGTCTATTATTACTACTGAAACTTTTTCTGTACCTTAGTACCAATTTCTTCTTTTCTGTTGTATTGTTTGGTTTTGGGGTTTTGTTGTTGGGTTTTTTGTTTGTTTTGTTGGGTTTTTTTCTTCTTTTCTGTGCTCTGTAACAATTGGATGTAAGGTAGTAATAACTATTTGGATAAACTGTTAAGATTACAATCATACAAGCAGTATGTCATTGTATTTATTTTCCTGTTTGTCCACAAGATTTTCAGTGTAAGAAGATGATAGGTAAAACATAACGAGCTGATAGCAAAAAAAAAATCAAACAAAAAACTAATGGACTATTAACTAGAAGTTAAAAGTTAAGAAAGCAGCCTACGATAATAAAAGTTCATATTTATGAGCAAATTAATCAAGGCTCTTTTGGTTGTAGTGTAATAATCTTACCTCTAGATAGATAGCTAAGACATGCATTATTTTCAGATGCTCACAACGACTCACATGTATTACCAATGCCAAGCCATAGTGATACTAGTTTTAAATAGTCTTAGAGCTAATTTATTTATACTGTTTTGTTTGTTTGTTTGTTTTTTTAAACATAAATCAGTTCAAATTATTGAAGCCACTAGCAACGTAATTCCCATGTTCATGATTTGGGAAAGCATGTCAATTATGTAAATCAGTGAACAATTTGTGATAAATTGATCCCGATGGTATCCCTGGAAATTGACTAACACTAAATATATGTTCCAATTGATTAGATCTTGAGATGCAGGCACTTGGCTGTGGTAGAAAACCGCATACATCAGGAAGGGTGTTCGTAGAAGTAACATTTGTAAATTCATATATATACATGCTTGAATATATGTTTTTATAAAAGTTTTGTTTCTGTTTTCTCACCCCTGTTCACCTTCTAGCAAATCTCCACTAGAAGTCAGAATGTGAATCAAACAGCAAATAAATATTAATAGATTGAACGATGGACCTACCAATTTTTTAAATGTTACAGGCTTGACTGCTAGATGAGTGTTCATTATCACTGTGGCATAAGATTTCAAAGTGGATGCAACATACTCCCCTCAAGTAACTTTAAAAGCAAGCAAACAAACAAAAAAACACCAGCAAAAGAACCCACCCCAACCCCACCCCCCCAAAAAAAAAACCCAAATGAAAACCAAACAACCTATTCCCCAGAAGCTAATATTATATTCCTTTTTTACACATGAAGATTACTATACATGTCATAAGGCCTTAAAAAATCAGGTCTTATATTTTTCAGGACTGCTTGATTCCCAGAATTTGCAAATAAAATACTGAGTTCTTTAAGAAGGTCTCAAAGTTTTATAGCTCCAAATGTGAAAACCATCTGATAAGAAATAAAAAAGGAAAACACACTCAAATATTCTTCCTCAAGGAGGTTGCATGCATTCATTTTTCTTTTAAAATTAACAAGATTTTCCTTTAAAAATACCAAACAAACATTAAAAAATATAACCCATAAGATATCAAACTTCAGAGGAATTTGAAACTGATAAGGAAATACAGTACTCTGTATGTAAGTAACCCACTCAAACATTTCTATGAATATCTCCCAGTCTACATGTAAAATAGTTGATTTTATTTTCAGAAATGCATATTTTTTTTCATACGAATATTGCTAAAATCCCTTCTACCATCTCAACATTTTTGCATTTTGTAAAGAATCTTTCAAAGTACTTTTGTTAATCTTGGTGGGGGAAAAACCTAAGAAGTTTGTGTAAAGTATCCACTTTCTATTCAGCCTGCAGAGACATGTTTACTTGTATCACTACGTGCACAATTTATGGGATCATAAAGCCCAACAAAATAATACTGATTAATTTTTAATGGGCAGAATAAAACTGTTCAATATACTTAATTTGATGCTAATCTAGATGCAAAATTACCACAATTCAGTGTGGAATGCATTACAATAGTTGTGTTTGATTTGAAAATATCTTTATTATAAAGCTAGCTCTAGAAATCCTTGTAGAGTGTCTTTATTTAAGAAATTCTTTGAATCTTTCAAAATTAAAATGAAGCAGAATTGAAGAATATCAATTAATTTTGAGTGGTACAAAATGCCATGAGAAGGAAAACTGAGTTATTTATAAA
Source organism: Zapornia atra (assembly GCA_013400835.1). Lineage (NCBI taxonomy): Eukaryota > Metazoa > Chordata > Aves > Gruiformes > Rallidae > Zapornia > Zapornia atra. Next base: position 9,039 of record VZTU01007137.1, read on the forward strand.
ATTGCTATCATGTATAAATGTGTGTAGTATTTCTTGTTTTATGTTTAGAGCATTAGATTGTCCCTTTTTTGTCCTGCTTTTCTCTTACTGTGTGTTTTGTTGTTTGTTTTTGTTGGTTTTTTTTTTAATATGGTTCTGGATTACTTTTTCATGATTGTTACACTTCTTATTAGTCTCACTAAATAATTAATATTATAACATATTTTACCTTTGAAAACGAATACATCTATTTTGCAGTATTTCCTAACATTATGCTCTGAAGGCATGGTAACATTGAAAATTTCAGCACATGTGCTCCAATAAGGGGTTAATTTTCCTCATCATATGATTGCCATAACTCCACTATTTCAAAGGACTTATAGTAATGGAAAGCTAGTTTGTAACAGTAGTGCTTATTTAGCCCTAAAACAGAGAAAGCATAAGTTTATCTTTGAAAAACATAAATCATATTGTTCTACTTAAGCTTTGAGAGGTTTTAAATAGAGGTTATCATGGTAGAACACAAAAGCCTCCTCTCTTTTAATGTAAAATCAGTTTCATTTTGATTAATAAAGTCAACACAGTTAATGTTTGAAGTCTCATACATCTCTGCTTACACACCCCTATTGAAGAGGCCCACATGCTCTTGGCCACTTAAACATCTTATGACACGTTACACTTGTGCATCCACTACTGACACCTGCTCATACTGCTGAGTTACTTATGAGCCCACACAAAACTTAAAGCAGATTATTGGCATTTATTCTCAATTGCGCATAAAACCTAATTCTAGAAAAAAGGTTTTAGAAAAGAAATTTTTCATTGTCCAAGTGGGAGATACACAGAATTTAATTCTGTCCCAGGAAGATTCTGAGGTGAAAGTATGACATTTTTATGCCTAGAAAAAACTATGTAAGGTTATTTTTAGTTCCTTTTATGGCTCCTTCTGAGCCTTGTATGGTTTGACTGAAGATAACTAAGGGAGACTGGATTTTCAAGTGGAAGGATACAAAATTAGTCCCAATACTGGTTCTTAATTCTCTAACATAATTATTATGATTCAACATTTGAATTGTAGTAATGTGTAGAGTCCCCAGTCAGGGATTAGGCTAGGCATGCTGAACACATTTGAAGAAAAGACAGTGTTTCTTTCCCCAATGGGTAGAAAATGTATTGCTCTCATTTCAGATGACCAACATAAATATTTTTTAATTTAGCCATGAGTTAATAATGCTATCACTCAGATCCATATAGATCATTTTATAGGATCTAATTGAGAAACACAGCTTGCAGCTGAAGATGGGAAGCTGCATTTTGTTACTTTGCATTTTCCCTGTGGTCTGTCTTTCCTGTGGTGTATTTCATCACACTATGGACAGAACAGTAGCGAATCAGGTTTAAGATATTTCATTTTAGTTTTCCTAATCTGTCATTACACAATAATTGTGCAGTCAGCTTTAAATGTCATTCCTAAAATAGGGATAAATTTACCCTCAGGTGTGGGAGAAGAGTATGTGTGAAGTCAGGGGATATATTTTTCTTATTACATGTAAATGTAAACAAAGGTTTGGATTACTGTGTGTAATATAAAGCAGAGACAAAACATATCTAAATGCTTTCTGAATCTCTAGTACATGCATTTATCTACCTAGAATGAGATCAAGCAAGCTTATACATGAGAAAGGTAGAAAGTAGTCACTATGCAAATATTGCTGCTGTGGTGGGTTGATTGTGGCCAGCTGCCAGACACCAATCCAGCTGCTCTCTCACTCCTCCTCCTCAACAGGAGAGGCAGAGAAAATAAGATAAAAAAGCTGTGGGTTGAGATACAGACAGGGAGATCTTTTACCGGTTGCCATCATGGACAAAACAAATTTGACTTGGGAAAAACTAATTTACTGTCAATTAAATTAAATTTGGGTAATAGGACCACTTTCCTCCCACCTTCCACTTTTTTCCCAGACTCAACTTCACTCCCCCACCCCCGCTCCAAACAGTGCAAGGAGATGAGAAATGGGGGGATTCAATGAACTCATAACAGATTCTTTCTATTTCTCCTTCCTCCCCAAACTTTTCCCTTGTTCCAGTGTGTGTCTTCTCTATGCACTGCAGTTCTTTAGGATAAGCCTGTTCCACTGTGAGCTCTTTTCAGGCTCTCCTTAGGGAATGTCCACCTGCTCTGTCATTGGTCCTCCAAGGACTGCAGGAGAACAGCCTGCTTCACCAGGGTAATCTCTGCTCTGGCACCTGGGGCACCTTACCCTCTCCTTTTCCACCAAGCTTGGGTTGTTTTGGTGGTTTTTTTTAGGAGGTTTTGTTTTGTTTTGTTTTTAAAACAAGTGTTGCACTGATTATAACTGAAGGAAAAATGCTGATCTGAGTTTTAAGATACTAATGAAGTTCTGACAAATTTAGGTAGCTAATGATCTTCTCCATGGATTGTATTTCAGTGGTTTTGTAGTCTGTGCCTAACGCAAAGCTAAAATCAGTGCAAAGGTTTCAACTGCTACAAATAGCTTTGGACCAGCTCCTTCTAATTGGAAGTGTATCCTGATCTTCCTATTAGTCATTTTTCTTGAAACAGAGTACTATAAACATCACCTGTCTAGTTTACAATGTAATGACTGAATATTATGGCCATATGCTTACTGCTATCAGTAACTACCAATTATATCAGCCATTTTCATTACACTTTTACCTTTACTTAATTTTCAGTTGTTTCATTTAAAGTGAATTATTTCTATTATCATACTATGGCTTAATTGATTTTTTAAAATTATTTTTTAGATTTTTTATCGCTGTCTACTTTTCTCTCCCCGTCCTCTCATTCTGGCTAAATTTGCAACACAAAAGATTTTTCTTCTTCATTCAATTATTGGTCCTTTCCCCCTGCTTTTTTTTTCTCCCAATACCCACCAGCATTTCTCACCTCCTTCTCAACATTTTGTACTTATCCTTTGATCCTTTTACTACAAATATCTTGGCTGTCTTTCCAATTTTCTACTTTTTCTACTTTCTCACCTCCTTTTGCAGTTGTATTACACCTCTTTTCACTTGTCCCATCTTATAGTTCAGCCTTCTCATTTTCTTTCTATTTTAAATCATTCATTTGGTATGTCAAAAACTGATGACACAAATGGATTAAAGCTGAAGCGCAATGGATTTTGGGAAGCTTTTTGCAGCCATCTTCTTTTCTCATAATTAATATGAAACCCTTTCCATCAGCTTTCTCAGTTCTATTTCATCTCTGAATTTAGTTCTTGTGTGGACTGCGTGAAAAGTAATTTAGGTCTCGATATTCCTTTTTCATAACAGAAAATAAAGAAGGGAAGACCTCTCTGAGACTTCATACTCATTTTCAGTAGAAGGGTGTAGATTATTAACCCTACAGAACCTATGAATCCAAAATAAAAGCAAAGTAAAACTCTCTCTTCCCAGTAGGAATCCCCTTCTTATAATGCTTTTCAAAGGTAATACACCAAATAAAGTACCATATGAATTCTACTGTTCTTGTGTTCATCTTCAGCAGTTGATAAGTAATTCCTTTTCTGTGGATGTAGAATAAGAAGACATTAGTATTGCTTAAGGACTAGTTCTGGAGAAAGACTATTTTTTTTCTATATGTTAGCATGCCTTTATAAGGGGTCAAATGGAGACAAATCCATAGAAGACATCAGGAAGAAAGCAAAGAGTAAGCCTTATAATGAGCTGGTTCACTAATACATAGATTGCAACATGCTCCCTACACTAATTCACAATATTTGAGTATACATAGTGTGCTCCAAGCCCCTCATACCAACTATAATCAAGCATATTCCACTTCATATGAATGGAATTTTGTAACTTAGAGTGTTTGATGAGATGCTTTGTGGATCACGATTCAGAAGCTATATAACGCGTAGAAGATACTAAGAAAAAATTATATTACAAAATACAAATAAGTCCTTTCAATCTATATTTAAAGCAATATTTAAATTTTATTATGATTAATTAAATGTTCTTTGCTTGTTATTGCTTTGATTTCTAATGAAAATATCTGATTTGCAGTTAAAATAGTAATTGTTGATAATTGTACATCAGAACCAATTTCTATGAGATATCAAAACAGATTGAAGGGAAATGGCATGTCGGATATGGTCTAGGGAAACATCTCCTTCCATCCATTCCTGAGAAGCACAGGACATTTTTGCCCTTGCTTTGATGCTTCTGTAGCTGTTTCCTTCAGAAGAATGCAAAAGACATTAAATATATAGCAGTTTTAGTGCTTTCTGGATAACATATTTATGGGTATGCATGTAGTTCATATATAAGAAAGATGTTAAAAAATCCCTATCTCAGGTACTTATACTTAGATAAATTAAATACATTTAAGTAATTACATAGAAACTAACTGCTCCCCAAAACTAACCTTAAACCCCCAAAGGGCTATGGACTATGTTCTTTTTGGACTTTTTCCCTAAGCACTCCTATGTCACAGTGCTAAGTAGGAGCAAACACTTATTAAATAAAAAAACCCCAGTATTCTAAATGAACAGTACATCCTCTTTGCTAAAATTAAAATGAATTAAGCTGTGGACAGTGATAGAAAATCTTTGTTATTGACTCCTTTTTCTTATTTTTCATATTGAAGAGACAGTGAAATCATAAATGACATAATCATTTACAGAGAGTACAAGTGACCAAATTAGCTGCTGGTTAAACAAATATGGTAGATCCCTCATGTTACCTCTTCATAAACATCATAGTAATAGCAATATTACAATATGATATTAAAAAGCAGCAGGGGCTAGTTCCATAGACTTTCTCTGCATTCTGTTGGACTTGACTTTAATTTTCTTCCTCTTTAGTGTAGGGATATTTGTCCCTGAAAACTTCCTCTCTGAATATAGAGGAAGCTTAACTCTGTAACAAGTCAACACTTGAATTGAAAATTGTCCAAGAGGAGTGTCGCTTGCAGCACATTTCTTTGTTAGTAATACTATTTTGCCACTGGTATATTCCTGAGAGCATTGTGATAGAAAACTGATTTATAGATCACACACAAAATCTAAAACCTAGAAGTCCTTATAGACTCCCCTACTACATCTGAATGACCAGATTCAGGAGTACCTTCATTTAGATAATCCCATCACCAGGTCTTACTGTCATGCACTTGTTCCCACATGCCCTCATTCACATCAACTCTCATAAAAGTCTCTGACATAAGCAAGATAGTCTGTCTACTCAGTTTTGATACTGCCTAATATATCAACCCTTGCTGGAGGCCAGGTGCCCACCAAAGCTGCTCTATTCTTCCCCTTCCTCAGCAGGACAGGGAAGAGAAAATATAACAAAACTGTCGAGATAAGGCCAAGGAGAGATCACCCACGAATTTCCATAAGGGACAGAACAGACTGGACTTGGAGAAAAAAAAAAATCATCTAAAACAGAGTATGATAATGAGAAATAAAACCAAATCTTGAAATACCTTCCCTCCTACCCCTCCCTTCTTCCAGGCCCAACTTCACTCAGAATTTCTCTACATTCGCCCCTCACATCAGAACAAGAGGATGGGGAGTGGGAGTTGCAGTCAATTCATCACACATTGTCTCTGCCACTCCTTCCTCCTCAAGGGAAGGAATTTTCACACTCTTCCCCTGCTCCACTGTGGGGCCCCTCCCACAGGAGACAGTTCTCCATGAACTTCTCCAGTGTGAGACCTTCACATGGGCTGCAGTTCATTAACTGCTCCAGCATGGGTCTATTTCATGGAGTGTAGACCTTCAGGAACAGACTGTTCCAGCATTGGTCCTCCACTGGGGTCACAAGTCTTCCTGGCAAACCTACTCTGTTGTGGGCTCCTCTCCCCTTACAGATCCATGGGTCCTGCCAGAAGCCTAGTCCAGTGCAGGCTTCCCAAGGAGTAATAGGTCCTTTGAGCACCCACTTACTCCAGTATGGGTCCTCCATGGGCTGCAGGTGGATACCTGCTCTGCCATTGCCCTCCATAGGCTGCAGGGGTACAGCCTGACTGTCACAGTTTTGCAAGGTTGGGTGCTGAAAAGAACGGAGATGCAGAAAATGGCTGCTGTGAGGGGAACGAGTTTTAAGAACTGGTTGCATTTGTTTTAAGATTTGGTTGCGCTCCCGACTCTGGTTTTCACTGTTCTTTCTAGTGTAGTGTAATAAATTAGGATAGTTCTTTCCTGCACTGTGTTGAGTCTGTTTTCGCCCATATCATTGCTGATAAAATGATCTCTCCTTGTCCTTATCTTGACTCCTAAGCCTCTTAATATATGTTTTCTCCCCTGCCCAACTTAGAAGGGGAGTGATAGACTGGCTTTGGTGGGCATCTGGCCTCCAACCAGGGCTAAACCACCACACTGACCCATCATGGTCTTCACCACAGGCTGCAGGGGAAATCTCTGCTCTGGTGTAAGGAGCACTTCATCCCCCTCCTTCTTCACTGACTATGTCTTCAGAGTTGTTCTTTTCACATATTCTCACTCCTCTCTCTGGCTGCAATTGCTGCTGGTTGTTTTTTGATTTTTCCCCCTTCTTACCTATGTTATCACAGGGGCTCTACCACCGTGACTGCTTGGTTTTGCCTAAGCCAGTGGTGCATCCGTCTCAGAGCCAGGTGGCATTGGCTCTATCAGACATGGGGAAGCTTCTAGTAGCTTCTCACAGAAGCCATTTGTGTAGCGCCCCGTCCCCCCACTCCTCCACCCCTGCCTCCCCCAAATCTTGCCATGCAAACCAAATAAAACTAGGGAAAGTGAACATGATGTACAGAGTTCCAAGTTTACTCAGGTCTGCCTAACAGTCACCTGTATCATAATCCAGTTGATCACAATTACTCTTGCTAACTATACCTGCTTCACTACTTGCTCCGGTCCTTTATACTTCCCAATATCTGAAGAGGATCTGTGAACAGGCAGTAAGTAGTACTGCCCAGAGGTAAAGTGTTGATTGATGCATATATATCTTGACAGCAGCTTAACAGGAGTGGGCATTACAAGCCTGGGAAACACTGGTTTGTCTGCAAATTCCTAGCCGCTGTGTTAGCACATCAGATGGACTAAAATGGAACACTGTCAGATTTGTTCTCATGTGGTTCATTCAGAAGTCATTTGCTTCCAATCTGTGCACTGACTGTGCAGTAACATGTACTGCGGACTTCTTCGACTACATGTTAGAAAACATAGTTCCAAGCATTCAAGGCATTTCCAGTGTTGTGATTGCAGTGTCAACTTGCAGAACTCTGTTCAACCCTTCCTACTATTTCTGAGATATTTCTCATTGCCATCACCTCCATCCCTTTCCCAGACCTGGCTGCACACTAGCAATAAACACGTACGGAGTGCTTCTATAGATAGATATTTTGGAACAATGGATTTATTAATGTTCCTTCCATCCAGCACTTTTTTTATAAGACTGAACTTTTTCTCTTGAAGCAGTCACCATTTGCAATTGGCAAACCAGCATTTGCCTGGAGGTTGCAAGGCCTGAGATGATGGGGTGTGGGTGTGGGTGTGTGTGTGTAAAGAAGCAAGCTGCTTGACTGATACCTGTAGCACTACCTAATCTTCTACCCATTTCATCCTTATTAACAGGCACTTAAACCCTCTCCAGGGAGGAAACTGAAAAGGATGATTGCCTAGAGATCCAGACCCTTGCTTGTAATATAGGTGTGCCTGAGGATGGCTCATAAACTGGTGTATTCTGGGCAAATTCCCTCTGGGTATTTGTCTCACTAAGGCAGTCCTCCAGAGCAATCTGACATGTTAGAATAAATGGGAACAATAAAAGAAGCTGTTTGGGGAATAAATAAGGTGGGGTTATTTTTAGGTAGATAACTGATTTAAAATAATCTGGAAATGCACTTTTTTTTTTCCTATTTAGAAATACTTGCTTTAATCTTGTTATAATTATCTTTAAAAAATCATGCTAGTCAAATAATATTTTATAGAAAAAAAAAAGTACTGGTGTCTTCATTTGATTCAGAAACTTCAACTGTGAGAAATTGTTTCTGTTGAAAATCAATTCAAAAGCTGAGATGATGTGCCTGCAGAACATTGCTCTTAAACGTACTAATTTATCCCCAATGTAATACTTAACTACCTTTAATGTCTTGACATCTCTCCCTAGACATTTTTAAATTGCTGTTGATTTTTCATGTTTTATTTGAATATTATCATATGTAGTTTTCTGTATTGCTCCAGAGATTATGGGGTGGGGATTTTTGGCAACTATATCACCATACCTCTTTCCTCCAGCTCTGTGAGGTTCCGTAGTATCATATATTTGGTAGGTATTTTGATGAAAAAAAAAACCCAACAAACAAACTCATTGAATCCTGGTCTTAATTATTGGGGGAAAAACCTAAAATATTATTCTTGCCACAGCTAGTTTCTTAATAACACTAGACAACATCTTTTTAAAAATTAGTCTGGAGACAAGACTATACTCAAAAATCTTGCTGCAGGCCAAAGGGAATGTGCAACTTGGAGCTACAAATGTTAGCTTACTTAGTGTTTCAGCAGTACAATATTCCAAATCATTTAATTAATACAAGGAGTGACCTACTAATAAAATGTTATACAAAAGCATTGATCAAAGTAATATTTTTTTAATGTGTTTTGCTTTACCATTTCAGTGTTACTCTGGATCCTAAAGCGGGCCCTCCAATCTACCTCTTTATATAGGATAGGCTAGGAATGGATGGTGACAGCAGGAAAACAGAAAGTATGTCCTGAACCAGTGTACTTATTTTTTAAAAGAGCTTTTTAGGCATTTCAAATGCCTGAGAAGTTGATCAGAACTGTAGACATCTTAAAATCCAAAAGAAAATGTAAATGGCTGCAGGGTTGTCATGAAGAAAACAAGCAATAAAATAAGTAGGTTGTACAGAAAGACAACTTTCCCTTCAAATAATACGTTTCAGTGGTCCAAGTTATATTACCTAACTCATCCACTCTGAGGCAATCACTCTGAGGTGATTGTAGACTGCCTGTCTTTGTTTTATGGATTGCCTTCAACCATTATCCAGACTTCTGAAAGAGTGTTTTAATGCCTGGCAGCTGTTTATGTTGTGAATGTTCATATTTAGCTACAGAAGTCTTTACTGATAAGACCTGAAGATACTCTGAAACCTTTGGTAACAAATGATCTCACCTGCCATGCTTTCCCAGTACATGTTCTGGCTGCCCTGGCTTGGTTTCCAGGACTAGTTTTAGTCAAGAAGTAATAATCTCTTATTTGCTAGATTCCATAACACATTGTTTGGCATCTGTTACCTTACCACATTATTAAAGTAGGTTATTGTACATTACCCTAGCTTAAATAAATATGCCACATTAGAAAGAAAAATATGCACTTAGATTAAAACAGTAAAGCTCTGTTTGCTATAGAGTTACAAAATATAGTCCTAAAGTGTTGTGGGGGGAAAAAAAGTATGCACACAGTGAGGTTACTCCAGGGATGAATGCAAGTCTTTCCTTAAATGATCATCATCATGTGAATGTAATGAAGGCACTGTTGAGGGACCTCATTAAGAGTGATATTTTTTTTCTTTCAGCATTACTGTGAGGAACTTTAAAACTGTGTTATAAAATGGAGAATCAACTCTTTCATACACTTTGTGGGTTAAGGCAAT
>VZTU01007138.1:0-14382 GCA_013400835.1 Zapornia atra
TGGCCCCTCCTGCCCGGCTACTGGGCCGGTACTGTACACCCAAAGCACCCCGCGGTAACGAGCCCTCTGGCCACTTGTACCCAGCGCCCCGACTGCTCGCCCATCTTCCCGTCTCCTGGGGCTGGAAGGGACCAAACGCCATGTGTCCGTTCCACGGAGACAAGCGCGGTGCAAAATCACTTCAACAACTTTCCCCCTGTGCTGTGTGTGCCCGAGTGCGTGTGCCTGCAGAGAACCCTGTTTCCTCGAGCATGGAAGATGGGGCTGGTGTGGAATTTTATTATTATTATTATTATTATTATTATTATTATTAATATCATCATCATTATTATCATTATTCTAATTTTTATTTAAATGCGGATTGTAGATAACGTGGAAGCATGTCGATCCTCGACCTGCGACGGTGTTTTCTTCTAGTTCTAAATATCCCTCGGTCTCTCCGCATGGTTTTAATTCCATTTACAAGAGCCGCGAAAAAACCAACACTGCGCGGAGCAAGGGCTTGCCTGGCCGCGTAACTTACGCGCAGCCACTGCGCCTCCGCAAAGCTTACGTTTACCTTTTTGGGTTTGATTTTTTATTATTATTTTTTTCCCCTCTTTTGGGTCACTTCGCAAATACTTTAAGAGTAAAACAAACAAAAAACCCAACCCAAACCCGTTCTTTCCTACAGATTTCAGCCGAGCCACAGCAGCCCCGCGCTCAGCCACAGCAGCCCCGCACCGCCGGCTCCGCAGCCCCCGGGCTCGCTGGGGCTCGGCTCGGGCAGAGGATGTGGGGAAAAGGAGGGAGGGATCCTGCTTCTGAAAGTGACCGATTTGCATTTTAAATGAGGGAAACACGACAAAAATGAAAGCGGGGCTTGGAAGCGTAGAACTGTATGGCCAGCACCCAGGGGAGCTTGCGGAGGAGACGGTGCGGGGAACCGGGGTGTCTGCACCGGGGTGGAGGAGGACAGAGGGATCCCCCCTGCCGCTCCAGCCCCCATCCCTCCCTCCTCGGAGCTTCCCGAGGGATTTTTACCCGCGGCGGCAGCAGCTTCAGCCGCAGATCCGCACCGGCAGCGGATGAAACCGGGGCCTGAACCCGCAGGGACTGGTCCCCTTCTGCAGTGCGCTCCTGCTTGGCTCCCGCACCGGCCCGGGGCTGCTGGCGGTGCCCAGCCTCGCCCGGCCGGCAGCCGGGAAGCGGCGGTACCGGCTGCTCCGCTCGCTCCTCGCCGCCTTCCCGGCAAAACGGGACTTCACCGCCCAGCACCTCCGGGGTTTGTTTTGTAAGGAAAGCAAACCCCCGACAATCCCTATGGCAGAAAACGCTTCTCCTCCCTTGCTTTCGGAACGAACCCGATGGCATCTCGGAGATGATGGTGTATTTGGCGGCCGCCTCGCTTAACTTCTGCCTTAAAAAATAGCGTCACAGGTGAGGTGACGCCACCAGATCCGACCCGCTCTTGGGGAACAAGCTGGGCTTCAAATCCATCACCTCCCTTCTGCGTCTCTAACAGCTGTCACCCAGAAATCTTCGAAAACCCAGTTTTTGCTTTGCCTAAGGCGAACTGGCTCAGCCCCGAGGGGGGAAGGCAGGGGGGATGCGCTGTGCCTCTCGGCTCCGTGAGCACCCCCGGCAACGGGGAGGGGGGTAAAAAACAAAATCACCCCCATAAAACTTCACTAACGGGGTGATCAACCCTCAGCCTGAAAAACGCCGGAGCCAAATTACTCCTTCGGCATAAGGAAGGTACCGAACGGGGCCGCCGCAGCCGGGGGCTGCTCATTGAATACCGGCTGCGTTTCGTTAGGTCTCGCCATGAGCGCTTCGCTGCCTTGTTGGAGATAAAACAAGGCCCAAGTTAATTAATAAAAGAGAGAGCGGCCGCCGGGCGAGCCGGGGGGATGCAGGCGGAGAGGAGGAGGAGGAGGAGGAGGGAGCTGGGAGCTTGCGGGACGGGGCAGGGGCCGAGCGGCCGCCCGGAGGAGGCAAAGCCGCGGGGGAAGAGCAGCTCCTGCGGAGAACCCGCTGGGCCTCGGGGAGGACACGCGAAAGGCGGTAGGGGCAGCGGCTGCGGAGGGGGGGTCCCGGACAGAGAGGGACCAAAGGCTGGAGGAGGTGGCGGTGGGGAAGGGCTGGAGTTGTGATGGAGACCCCGGTCAGACAGAGAGGAAGCGCAGGGGAGCCGCGAGTTAAAGAGCGACCCAGAGGGAGCGTTGGCAGGAAAAAGCCGCGGTTGGTTGGTTGCTCGTTTGAGGCGTAGGAAGCGCGAGTGCTGGAGCAGCTGCTCCTCCGACATCCATCGGGGTTGGAATGGTCCCGCTATCTCTGTAAAGGAAAACAAACAAACAAACAAACATGACACCCTCCCCCCCCAAAAAATGATAGATGAAAAGATCCGAAGTGCTTTGGCACAGCAGGGTCAGATGCTCTTCAAACCCAGGGGACGGGGACCTGAACTGCAGCTTGCGACACCGTGCCACCCGCGAAGGGTGTCCGGCTGCCCCTCCAAGGGAGGGTTGGCTCTCCAGCAGCAGGTACAGGTGCCAGGGAGCCCTCCTCGCCTAGTTTTTGCGTCGGGAAGTCACCGTGTGGGGGGAAAGGGGTCTGTCTGAACTACATCGAGCAGTATTTATTTATTTAGCAAATAAAATGCTTTGCCGTTTACCCTGCGTTTTTTCCTCGCGAGGAAGCAGCCGGTTACTTTCTCAGAGTGATGGAGAGGTATTTAGACACCTTTTTTGTTGTTGTTGTTGTTGTTGTAGCAGCACTGTAAAGCTACTAAATCGTTTGTTGCCTGCCCTACATGGTAGAAAGGAACTGAGCCAGGAAAGCCTAATGTTCTTCTGGGTGCTAATTCCAACTCTTAATCAAGATCTGATTACCAAAAGGAAGACAGAGCATAAAAATGCTATAAAGATTTCAATATCTTTTTTTCCCCCTTTCTATCTTGTCCATAATTCACGCCACAAATGTGTCCATTATGGCATTCATTTTAGCAGGGAAATTGTGATGTTGTTGCAAGATTCCCTACAGCAGAGCTCCTGCCAATGATGATGAATAATCTCGGTCCATATGCTAGCTCTATACAGTTCTATAGTACCAAGCGTCCTCTCATTCTCTTTCTGCTTCCTCAAAAAAAACCACGGGATATCTGAAGAACAGTAAAAGCTAATTAAAAATAGTTAATAGGTTAATCAGATTCGGTCTGATATTTATCTAATGCCGAGCACTGATTCTTTAGTGATGTAGCTCTGAGGCATTACCACGAGCCAAGAAGATGAATCAGACGTTTAATGGAGATGTGGAAACGGAAATTTCTTGTAAGGCTACAAAATCTCCAGCCAATAATACACTAAAATATAATAAAGTTATCATTAAAATTCCACACATGAAATGCCATCCTCCGTGTCCCCTCTTGCTAGGCGATAAACTGGGAGAAGCTGGCCAGGAAATTTTTCAGCAGCCAGGCCTTTAGATGCATCTCGCTTGCTTTTTTAGCATTCTTGTCCCCAAAGTGTCTGCCTGCAGAGCTCTGGTGACAGCCAAAGGCAGAGGCATTGCTTCATGGGCAGCCCCTATTGCTTTATGGACCCCCCCACCCCGGGTTTGCTGTGACAGGCTGCCAGCTCTATCTGGGCAGCGTGCTGGAGACATCAGTGTAGGGTTGATACCACTTTGGGGTATCTTTGCTTTACTTTTTGGGTCAGACTGTGCAGGAATGGTTTCTGTGGGTTACTTTCCACGGTCAGCTGTGAGCTCTGCCTTCCCAGGGGGGCTTCCAGTCACTTCTGGTGGCACACTGTCACTTTGCTGTGGTCCCCACATCCTGGCTGAATGTCTGTTTCTGTTTACACTGAAGCGTACCCGGAATAACTGGGAAAGGAGGCTGAGACCGCAGGGAGACGAGCAGAAACAGGACCCAGCCACTGCCTGTTTAAAACAGCTTCAAGGGCAAGGAAGATGCTGCAGGCTGCTGCTTACAGCCACCTCTGTTGCCATTTCAGTAACTCTTTTGCTTTCTGTAAATGAGATGCCCGAGTATTTTCTGCATCCTCAGTAAGGCAAAGTATTCCGCTCCTTTTTGGGGCATCGGAAGCATTTGATGCTGGAGCAAAGTAGTTGGTTTGGTTTTTTTTCACTTTTGATTTGTGATCGTTGGTCCAGCCTGACCCCTGCTGGGGGAAAGCCAGGAGGAGAGGATTACAAGTGCAGAGTGTCTGTCTGTCTGTCTGTCTGGGATCCACGGCTTCACCAGAGATCATTCCCGGTGCAGTCCTGATCCTGAGCCCCTTTCCCACTCCAGGCCCATGCCCTGCTCAGGCTCTGCCCTCACCACACGCTTCCTTCTTGGCAGTATGAGCCTTACCTGAAGTTTGGCCAGCTCACATCTCCAAAGACTCCCCACCCCCCCCGGGGTGGGGGGGGGGGAAGGACATCCATCTCATGTGCTGCTGCAGGTGCATCCTGGCTCCGAAGCTGTGTGACAGTCCTGATTCCCAGGTCTCCATTTATCCTAACTAATTAGCCCACAACACATTTCTCAACGTTGCCCAGTTTGTCCATTGCCTCCTGTGGTGCTACTGAAGAGCTGCAGCTGGCACAGATGTGCCTGTGATGCAAGGTGGTGTTCAGACAAGGTGTTTCCCTGGTGAAGGACTGTGGTCCTCATGGGAGGGATGGGCACCTGGAAAGGGGAGCAGCAGCGCTGGGAACTGCTCTTGCCTCTGCTCACCCTGGTCTGCAGAGTGGCTGCTGCTGAGTGTCCTGTTCCATCTCCAGGTGGGACTGGGGAACCCTGAGAAGATTGGGCATGTGGGGCTGGATCAGGCATGGGCAAGGAGGACTTGCTATTTGGAATGTTCGTGGCGTAGGCCAGATGTGTCACAGCAGGGACAAGGAGCACTGCTGCTCCATCGCCCTCCTTTTCCTTTGCCTGAGGGTGGGAAAGGTGCCAGCCTTACAAAGTTACCTTCCTTTTGCTTTCCACTGAGCATTGCTGGGCAGAAATCTCCTGCTGTGTGGTGTGTAAGCACATGAGATGTGGACAAACACACCGATTTAGACCCCACAGAAGTTCACCCATCACCCCCCCAGCCCTGGTTGGGCAGTCAAACCACCCAGGCATATAACGAGTGTCCCCACAGCTGCTGGCAATGGGTCTGGGCACTACCCTGGCATTCATGTGAGCGCTGATGTGATGTGGGTAAGGATGGATGCTGTCAGGCTAAAACAAAGTCTGGTGTTCACTTCAGATTCACATTAACAGCAAACAAGGTAAGGGAATGTACACCTGGAGTGTCTGCATGGTTCCTTTCACTCCATGAGAGAAGTACAGCAGGCCACTGCTGGCTATTGATTTTCAAGCAGCACCCCCCCCACCACCCAACTCCCCCATGGACATTATCAGAGAAAGCTTTGCTTAGAAATTGTTGGCACAGGGTGGTCCAGTGTCGAGGAACTGGAAGTCATTAAATTGATGATCTAAATGAGGACAGGAGGGAGGAAGTGGTGGTGGTAGCTGTCATTATGTGCATGTTTTTATGATTTTTTTTTTTTTTAGAAAATCATATTTCAGCATTTTCTATCATATCAAAGGCTGCCAGCCTAGGTGAGAGGGACCTGGGGGTGCTGGGGGACAACAGGATGACCATGAGCCAGCAATGTGCCCTCGTGGCCAAGAAGCCCGCTGGCATCCTGGGGTGTATTAGGAGGGGTGTGGTGAAGAAAGGTCCTTCTCCCCCTCTACTCTGCCCTGCTGAGACCCCACCTGGAATATTGTGTCCAGTTCTGGGCCCCTCAGGTCAAGAAGGACATAGAACTCGTTGAAACAGCCCAGCACAGGGACACCAAGGTGATGAAGGGAGTGGAACCCCTTATGAAGAGAGGCTGAGGGAGCTGGGCCTCTTTAGCATGCAGAAGAGGAGACTGAGGGGTGACCTTATTAATGCTTGTAAATATGTGCAGGGTGAGAGTCAGGAGGCTGGAGCCAGGCTCTGCTCAGGGGTGGCAGCCACAGGACAAGGGGCAGCGGGTGCAGCTGGAGCAGAGGAGGTTCCATGGGAACATGAGGAGGAACTTTTCCCCTGTGAGGGTGAGGGAGCCCTGGGACAGGCTGCCCAGAGAGGCTGGGGAGTCTCCTTCTCTGGAGACATCCAAACCCACCTGGATGTGTTCCTGTGGGATGTAGTCTGGGTGATCCTGCTCTGGCAGGGGGGTGACTCTGACAGGACCGCATCGATTAGCCGATTTCAGCCAGTTACCCGGAGCCGTGTGTACTTCTTAAGGCGACGTTTAAGGAAAGCTCTCGCTTGCTTCCTTTCCGCTTCGGTGTAACCACGCGTCGAGCAGCATCAGCGGGCGCGGGGAGCGCTCGGGCAGCCGGACCCGGCGGGGCTCGGGCAGCCCCGGGCGGTTCCCCCGCAGCCGCCGTGCCCGCTCCGGCAGCTCCACCTAGCGAGGAGCGCTCGGCCCGGCCAGCCCTGCGGAGGAGCCCGCAGCTGAAGTAAGATAATCCGAGGGGGTTTCTCCCTTCTACCTACCTCCGGGAGTGTTCCTAGCGCCTTGCTCTTCTGATTCAGGCTGTGGGCATCCCTCCTGGAGGCACGGAGGATGCTGTTACCTGCTGAGCACGTCGGTACAGAGCCTGGATAAAGTGAGTCTTCTCGGGTTGGCACACTGGGGATGTCTTTAATTTGCAGCTGAGTTAATTTGCCATCCTGGATCAGAGAGGGAGCCTGAAGATAAGGGTCCTGGATTTCCTCCCCTTGCTTTGGCTTCGTGCTGCAGGTGCTTGGTAAGCTGGCAGCCGTCTGGCACAGCAGCAGAAGCAGTAGAAAGCCACTTGCTGTGCTTGCTCCCCGTTCCCATTTCAGCTTTGCTCTTCCAGCAGTACCTGCCTGAGGACCGGCCAGTTTGGCCAGAGCCCCAGAGGGAGCTAAAGATGCTCAAAGGCAGAACTTGTGCCTCTTTTGGGTGACCAGCACCCACCCAATCCTTCTGGTGTTGCAGATCTGGAGAGATTCCAGCCCCATCTGGGCACCGACCTGTGTGCCCTGTCCTAGGGACCCTGCTTTGGCAGGGGGTTGGACTTGATGATCTCTGGAGGACCCTTCCAACCCCTGCAATTCTGTGATCCCTCCTTCCCTGTGATCTTATCACAAGGCAGGCAGCTGGCTGAGGGATTTGGGGGTTGACCCCAGCTTCCTTGGCCCATTTAGCACACGGAGCACATCCCTAGAAGAAGCCTGCTCAGCATCAAGTGCTTTTCTAATAAATCTGGCACCTCCAGGTAAGAGAAAAAGAGGTATAAGAAGAACTTGCCAAACTTGCTGCCCCTGTGTGTGCTGGCAGCTTTGGGAGAAGTGAGGTCAGGATCCAGAGGGCTGTGGCATACATCCAGAAGTCACTAGTCAAGATCTGTGGAGGGGCTTCCAACCACAATCCCAAAACCTCAAAACCAAGAAAGGGCCTCAAGTCTCTGTCTTTTGTAGCTCGTGTTCTCTTGGCTCTTTTTAGCTGAGGAGATGACACTTCTCTCCACCTGTACCTCCCAAGGGAAGAGCTCAGGGTCTCATATAACACAGCTCCAATTCACAGGATTTGGGGAAAGACAACAAGGATGCCACAGGCAGCACCAGTTAGTAATTCCTACTGTATTTTTGTGACCATACCTCTGGAAGATAACTCTCCCAGGATTCACCTAAGTGAACATGTAGGACCTTTGTAAAGCACAAGATGTACTTCAGCCTGAAGACTACTGCAACCAAATGGCAGCAAAGCAGGACTTTACAGGGCAACCTTTCCAGATCATGACTGTAATACTTGGCTTAATTGCATCCTGCTGACTGCTTGCCACTTATAAAATACACTCTGAGTGTGCCATAACGCTCTGCCTGTCTCTTGAGGTAAGATAGTAAGATGGTCTTGCTGGCAAAACAGAGTGATATTTCATAAACTGCTAAAAATCAATGGTGAGTTGCTTGCTCATACCTTAGATGAACTTTTCTTATGAACTGGAAAGTAATAGGGTGGGGAATACTAGAGTTTGATTAAATTAAATGACATAAAACTTCTTGAAAGCTGTATGAGAAGGAGAGGAGCAGAGCAGTGACAGCAATCAGGGACAAGTGTGAGCTGTGCTCCGTGCCGCACCAATCAAGTAAAGAGTAAATACTTCACATGGAAGTGTTCCTCTAACCTGAGACTGGGAGAAGATGTTGCTGAAACTGCAGAACAGCTTTTGCCTTGGTATAAGAAGGTGACAAAATACCCATTGATGGGACTGGGGCTCGGCCTCGTGGCTGACATGTGGGGTAAGCATCAACAGGATGAAATGGGGATTACTGGTAGTGCAGTGGGAAAGCCTCTTCCCCAAGAGCCCAGCTGTCAGAGAGCTTCGTGGTCTGCTCAGTCACACAGAAAGAACCAGAATCACCTGAGGCTGAAGGGGGAAAACAAGGTTTGGGCACAAGCAAAGTCCCCCTGAGATCGTGTGGCAGGGATTACCTCTTGGAGATGAAGGCTTTTAGATGCAGGCACCTGTGGTGTTTAGCCTGGTGCCAACCATATGTGTGTGTATATATAGATATAGATACAGATATATTCTCATGCCTGGGCTCTGTGCCACTGAAACCACTGGGAAGTGCACTGGACACAATGAGTTTGCTTGGCCAAGTTTTCTCCTGTCAAGGAAGCTTTGCCAAACAAAGCAGTGGGGGCTGTGTAGGTGTCAATAGGTCTCCTCTTCCTCCCACCCATCCTGCCCTCTGCAGACTGTGGGTTCCCTGTCCTGTGAGGAACCAGGTGTCCCAGCACCCCATGGGTCTCTGCCGGGCTGGTGCCACTCTGACGGGGCTGGTGAGCTGCTGTGTGGCAGCCCCAGCTGAAGGAACTGTTGTGTGTCTGGTGAGGCCTTTTTAAAAGCATCTTATAAAACGTCATGAAGACTGCTTTGCTCTTCAGTCCTGCCCCAAAACACTTGGGGAGCAAGCTGATTTCTCTACAGGCTTGAGGCTGAATTTGGTGGGGGTCAGCTGATGGCTGTCGATGCTACGTTTTGTGGGGCTTGTCTAGAATGGAGCCAGCCCCTCTTTTCTCCCTGTCAGTCACTTGCATTGGGACAGAATGGTGCTGTCAGTGCTTTTAAACACCACAGTGACTGCCCCTTCAGCCTTACCCAGCTGGAGTTGCAAAGGTATAGTCTCTACCCAGTCATCATCCAGGCTGTTTCCTCATCAGGCTTTCTCCCCACCTTTTTCCATGCCCACACACTCCTTGCTGGCAGTGAAGAGTTGCAAGCTGATAAATGACAGTATTCCAAACCCAGGTTTGTATGAAAAGAAAGGATCTGCATGGATAAAATAACATAACATAGAGTGCACGTGAAGTCACTCAGGAAGGGTGTGTTGCAGACTTGTGGCATGCTCAGACAGCTGAAACAAGTAAATTCAAGAATTAACCTCACATCTTACATGAAAACAGCAGCAGCTTGCCAAACACCCACTGCATATGATCCCTCTATTTTTTGGGGGAAAAAGCAAGAGCATCCCAGGGATTATGGTAGAAGGAAGGATCAGGAACAGCTCCGTAGCTGTTCAAAACTCAGCCACTTGGACCAAACAGAAGGTGACAGCTGCCTGGGGCAGAGGTTGCTGAAGCCAGACCTTTCACAGTGGTCACTTAGATTTTGTTTCTCAGGCTTTGGTGCTTAATTTGGAAATAATGAGGTCAGCTTGTTTTGTTGTTTTGTTTTTCCTGGCATACAAGTAGCCTGCTTTATGAAGTTCAGATGTGCAAGTAATAAGCAAATAATTCTGGGCCACAAATACCATCATGGACTATGATGTTTTTATGCCAAACTAGGAAATGTAAACAGATTATGTGACGTGTTAACTGAGCACAAAGGAAGACCTCAGTGCTGTCAGTGGGTTTAAATGACTGAACTGTGGATCACAGAATCGTAGGGGTTGGAAGGGACCTCAAGAGCTCATGGGGTCCAACCCCCCAGCCAAAGCAGCTCCCAGCTCATATTGCAT
Organism: Zapornia atra; assembly: GCA_013400835.1. NCBI lineage: Eukaryota > Metazoa > Chordata > Aves > Gruiformes > Rallidae > Zapornia > Zapornia atra. Next base: position 10,026 of record VZTU01007138.1, read on the forward strand.
AGATAGGCATCCAGATGAGTCTTGAATGTCTCCAGAGAAGGAGACTCCACTACCTCCCTGAGCAGCCTATTCCATGAGCAGCCTATTCCATATGCATGCTCTACTCAGGATGCCTCAGCAAAGCATCATTGCCTTTCAACCCATGTTAAACCCAGCAAGGCAGTATTAGAACTCACTCTGTATTCATTTAGAAGGGAAAATCAGCCTCCTGATTGACTCCTACACTCCTATATTCCAGCATGCCTTTCCTTTTCCACCCCCCCAACAGCATCTGAGTCTTGGAGTCGGAGGAGGATTCATCTCAGAGTGTGCTGGTTGTGTAACAATGAGCTTTTGACCTGGAATTTCAGCTCCCAGTGTATCCCAAGCACCTGGGCTCCGGTGCCCTGCTCCCACGCGCTGTCTCAGCGCGGCGCCAGGCAGTGTTTTGCAGCTCCTGGTTTTGTCAGGGGAGTGCAGGGTATTAATAGCTCCCCTTGTGCTTTGGAGAACAAACAGCGGGAGCTGAGACTGGTGCATCTCTGTTCTCTCTGCTTCCTTCTGGCTGGGGGTTATCCTCTTTAGAATGATCGGGGGGGGGGCAAAAAAACGTTCTACATTGGCTATANGGTTATAGGCAGCACGTTGTGATGTTGTTCATAATTAATATTATCTGAGGGTTATATTATCTTGATAATATTAGGTAATATTATCAAGCTGCTCTTGACATCACTTGACATTGCTGTCCATGCTGGTTGGCAGGTAGGGATGTTTTCCACTTGTCTCCCTTGTTCTGCACATTAGTAGGAATCCCTTTAAACCACACACCCCCCCCCAAAGCTGCAGACAACTTCTGTTTCCAAGACTGCCTGCAACTGGGCTCCTCAGCATTACATCTGTGTGTTTGGAGATGGGTACCTTCTGTCCCTCACCCCCCCTCCCCGAGCAGAGATGGGGACCAGTTCCTTCCATTTGCAGCGGTGAAGCTGCTCCGCTCTGCTTCTGTCCTGAGCCAAGGGGCTTTTAGTTGGCCAGCCCTGAGCCAGCTGCCTTTTGGGAGGCTGGATGGGGCTTACATAAGTGCTTTAATGCAGGGCTTATATAACTGTTTTAATGTCAGGGCTTCAGTTTTGCATCTGTATGAGGAGAACTCTCCCTTCCCAACGTAAAGTCAAGGCACACAGCAGAGAGGCAGCTCCTGGCTGAGCAGGCAAGGCAGATCTGTCTGCTGGGGGGAACTGGGGCGGGGGGAAAGTGTGGCCACTGCAGGTGATGGGGCTTAATGTTGGGTACCTGGTGGAAGTGCAGGGATGAGATTTTTTTTTAGCAGCTTTCCTGTGCTGCAGGAAATATTGGGCCAGTTTGGTGAGGTTTGGGTTGTTTGCTGGCTAAATCCACGTGGGAATACAAGGGGATGGGAAAGGTGGGACAAAGCCTCTGAGGCCTCACACATCAAGACACTGTGCTTCCCTACAAGAGGGGTGGTAACATTTGCATGTCAGAAGAGTCAGCAGCTCACACTGGTGTGCAGAAAACATGGTGGTTTCTGCCACACACACGCTGTGAAACCAGGCAGGGTCACCACGTTAGGAGAAGGGATGTTGCATTCCAGCCGGTGTAGTTACCTGCCCCAAAGGAACCTGAGTAACAGGGTGTCTACTTGGAAAATTCCCATCCAACCAGTCTAACCAGCTGCAGCTTCAGAGACTCGCTGGGCTGCAAAAGGTCTGCGACCAAGAAGCGGGGACAAACACGCTTCCAGGCGCTGCTTGCTCCCTAAGCCCTTTGCCCCACAGATCTGCTGGGAGCCCCTTGCTTTTTCCTCTGGGCTGGAGACCTTGAAATGCTTTGCTGCCATACTTCACCAGCCCTCCTCACATTTCTGAGGACTCCATGGGTGAAAAGGTCCGTGGCAGCAGCAGGAGCTGGGAGATAGAAGGGCTGGGTTCCCTCCTGATCCTGCCAGAGCCTGGTCCTTGTTTTTAATTCTCTCTCTCCTGGTGGCCCTGCCCAGAAGATTGCTTATTCCCTCACCCCACTATCACCAGTCATTCATTGCTTGCTGTGTTTCTCATTCTCAAAATGCAGTGACTCATCTTCTCACATCACCTTGCCTCAGCTCATTAAAATGTTTCAAGTCCTTCACCTTTTCCTCCTTCCCCACAACTGTTACTTTCTTCCATCACACTATTTCCTCACCAAGCGTTTTCCCTCCAAGCTTTTCTAGGTGAATTCTTCTGCCCTTCACTGGTTGGGTTAAGGATGGAACAAGGATGTAGGAGAAATGAAGGATCCTACACCTTTCCTGGATGGGATGTCAAGATCCCACATGTGGGACCTGCAAGCCTGGATGTCAGCTCCATATGCTGCAGCTGCCTTGGGTGGGAAAGCTGTAAAGACCAGACAAACCACTTATTATTTGGTAGGCTTTCCTCTGGACATCTAGTCCTACTAAAGGGCCAAGAGGGTAAATGCATGTCTTACCCTTGAGGTAAGGGACACCATGGTTTCTTCAGGTTCAGATTAGATGTTAGGGAAAAATTTTTTACTAAAAGAGTTGTCAGGGCCTGAAAAGGCTGCCCAGGGAGGGGGATGAGCCCCCACCCCTGGGTGTGGGGACTTAACAGCTGGGGAGTTGAGGTGCTCAGGGATCTGGTTTAGCACAGGACAGGGACGGTTGGACTCGATGATCTTAAAGGGCTTTTCCAACCTTGGGATTCTGTGATTCTTCTCAAAGCTTTGCTGGAGGAATGTTCTTGAAAGAAAACTTAATAGTAGATACTGAGAGAGCAGAGAGTGGAAAGAACACCTTGTTACCCATGGGGATCCACTCTGCACCCAGCTTGGCCCGTACAGGTTGGGTTTCTTCCCTGACGCAGAACTATTTCCCATGCTCATGTATTCTGATGGAGAGCTGAGGTTTAACTCCCTTTCTCCCCATAACATTTCACTGATGGAGAAAACCATTTAAAGTTACCCTTAGTAAGAGTGGCTGCATGGCCATATTGCTGACGTGCAGTCAGGTCTCTGGATCGCCTTCTCCTGGAGCAGCCCTTCTCTTGGCACACCAGGCTTTTGCAGGTGCTAGGGGATGCTGCAGACACTCTACCTCCTGGCACTGTCAGCAGTGCATGGGAAAACCTTTCACAGGAACGTCTCAGACACCAGAGGGTCGTCACTTCTTGGCAGTAAGGTTGGAGTTGGTTTATCAGTGCCATCATCCATCTCTGCTCGCAGCCGCTTGCTCTAACTTCCTCAACTGTGGTGTTGCCATTAAAAACATGCCAAGCATACCTTTGAAGGAACACAAGAGTCATGTTTACATAGTAGAACTAAAACCAGTCAAGCTCAGTGAGACTAGTTGCCATAGGGATAATGTAAAGGACAGCGGATGAGGCTAGATGCTGCCTTGCAAGAGGTGCTGGCCCTCTGTTTGCAGATATCTAAGGTGGCCACCAAGGTGGCATTTAGACTGTATGGGAATGCCCCAGAGCAGCCGGCTGTTGCCACGGCCAGACTGTCAGTAGTCATGCAAACACAGTGCAGTGGGATGGGTGCTGTAACAGGGAAGCTGGAGGAACTCAGCAGGCTTTGGAAAGCGAAGGTAGCGCCCGCTCTCCTGGTCACCTGTCAGCAGTGTGTTAGAGCCGAGAGGCACTCCGATACAATCCTCTGAACTGGATGGGAGGGCCAGGATGACACCAAATTGTGGCAAGGCTCTGCAGACACGTGTGATTTCCAGGCAGCTCATGGCCACGGTGTTCCTAAGGGTCTGCTTGTTCCGCTTCGCCACGTACCCAGGCCTGTCCCCAGCATCTCCAGCACAGCCGCAGCTCGGGTGAAGAGGGCCCACCGTTCACACCCACACTCTGCACAGCTCCCAGGATAGCCCACCTAGTAAATCAGTGGCTCTTTCGAGAGGAAGATGGAGTTGGCAGTGTAAATCTGTTACAGAGTGTGTGTAACCGCTCTCGCAGAGAGGTTTTTCTCAACCATGAGCTCTGAGGCAGGTGTGTTACACTCCTGTACAGGCCAGCGTCACCATGGCAGGGCGTGTGGCGTGACCGGGCAGGAACAGGGCAGGCACCAATCCTGCCTCTTTAAACGGACGTAGGGCAGGTGGGCTCCAGTGAAGCTCAGCTCAGCTCAGCTCAGCTCAGCACTCCTCACACACCCAGCCGTGCCCGCCCCAGTCCCCGCAGGTGTTGACACGGAGGCTTTGCGTGGTGATGCCCTTGTCTCACCGGGGCTCTCACCGGCGGACTGCGGGCACGCAGCACTCCTGGCGCCCGGGAGAAAACAACCTTCTTGATGCCCACGCCCGGGCTGCGGGGAGGGTGCGAGGAGGCACAAGGCACGCCCGCCTCACCCCACCTCA
>VZTU01007142.1:0-11133 GCA_013400835.1 Zapornia atra
CTAAAGTCAAGGTAGATGACTTGGGGTCTTCAGTTAGAGACATGGGATTGTTAATTAAATTGAAGATTATATTTTTTATATAACTTTGAAGGGATAAATGAAATATATTACATCACCATGGTAAAAGTTTTTCTAGAGCACTGCCTCAAAAAGACTTGCCTTTTGGTTGAGACTGGCAGTGGCTTTAGGTTTTATGCATATGTTAACCAGGTTCTTAGTGCTTTTATAAAAGAGATCTTTTTTTATACCACTCATAACGGGAACCTGCGTTGGCAGGGGGGTTGGACTTGATCTCTTGAGGTCCCTTCCAACCCCTACAATTCTATGATTCTCTGATTCTTGATTTTGGGAAGGGTAGGTTTACATTTTACATCAGTGAGAATAAGTTCTTCTTGAAAGAAACAAGTAGTCTTTTGATTAAAGATTATGTTCATTTGCACAGTAACCTCATGATCCTTTTACAACACATTGAAAAGTCATTATAGATGAGGAACTCATACATTCAGCAGACTAGATGTAGCCTGGCATGCCTCCAGTATTTTTTTTTCTATTTTTGTTTCATCAAATGGCTTTTTTTTACAGTGGCAGTGTTTAGAGAGTTTAGTATGTCTGGTAGATATCAGTGTGGAGAGGAAGGCTTGGGGAAGTTCTTCCACTAGAATGCTTTTTCTAGAGCACTTACTGAATAAAGAAGTGGTTGCCCTCTAGATAAGGAGACACTATAACAGGTAATTTGGCTGAAACAAAAGCTTTTTCCCCAGAATTCAAAATCACAATGAAACTCCTGTGGTGCAACCATAAACTTCAGTGAAAAAACAGTGAACATGTTAATTCTGCTAATTTTTACTGTTTGAAAAAAGCTAAACTCCAAAAATTCTTTGGGGATGTAGGATGATGAGATCCATACATTTTTGGATAAAATGGAAGGATTTTATACTGTATTTATAATTAGTGGGCAATGCAGAGTATTTACAGCAGTAGCTACCATAGGTGTAATGCTATTATACACATAACTCCCTGCATGGTAGTTGTTATAATTTTAGAAAGCTAAATACTCAATTGCATACATTAGGTGATATCGGGGCAGGGGTCAGTAGGAAAGAAGCAACAAAATGAACTAAAGAGAACCTATGTGCCATTATTTTTATTTTAAATAAAATTTGTTAGAAGTAAAATGAAAGCTGGCAGGAGCAGGGTGAGCCCTCGAAATTTAGGTCCCTGTCATAGCTTGAAATTAATAACTCTCCTAAAGCACTTGAAGCAAAGAATCACCTTTGTCATTTCCTGGAGATTTGAATTTAAAATGCTATGTATAATCTACTGCAGTTTACCCCAGATCTCAAGGGAAAAAGAGCCTGAGTTCATCGTTTCCATAATCCGCACAGCAGATACATGAGAGACTCAAGTGTTCTGAAGGCTGCAAATAATTAGAAAAAAAAAAAAAAGTTTAATTTATTAAAAGAACTAACATAAACTCTGTTTCCTCTTGGACATGAGCAAAATGATATTACCAATGGCAAAGTATTCCAGGAAAACTGAGGCTGTAGTGTTTAATTCATTCAGCCAAGCCACAACCAAGATATACTGAGATATAGAAAGAAAAAATATTTTTGCAAGAAAAGTGAACTAAAAATCTTATGGGGAAAAAAAAAAGAATAAAAAAAGTTAACTTCCCAATAGTCTTTGCTGAGTAAATCTCTGAGCATTCAAGGCAGTTGAATATATTCACACTCCTGAAGGTTCATGTGGTAGTGTGTTCTTTGAAGAACAATACATTTGTAGTTTAGTATTTTGGAATGTAGTAATATAACTTTACTGGCAAATACCTAAATAGTAGGAAAAAAAAATTATTTTGTACTGTATGGGCTTTAAAGTATATTTGGTAGTTTTTTCACTTAATTATTCCATTGCCTAGAAGGTAAAAGCCAAATGTCTAGAATGCATTTGATCCTAAAAGAATTAATCACTATTTACCTGCTATATTATTAAAACTTTTGTGGTATTCCTTATCATCTGCTTGAGGGGGTGCCACTGTTGATAGTTTTGTCAATCCTGCATGAATTTTGTATTGAATGCCTTAAGGATTTCCACACCCATTCATATGTAAGTGAAGACACGAAGGCATTGATGGTATAAAGAACTGGCTTTTGTTTCTTTTCGAATATTACTTGTTAATTTTTTGTTGAAAATATTATTTGTCTATTTTCATTGTTGCCCTCTATTTGAGAAGGTTGGAAGAACAAATAAAATAAAAAAGTTATTTCAGTCAGATTTATTAGCTGTAGAATGACTCTTAGCTCTACAATCTGTAAAGAATGTTCCATTTTTTTCCCTGATGCATCAAATCAGCAGGTGTATAACGAATATTTTAAAGGACAATATGAAGAAAAAAGAAAATATTTGGGGATTAAACATGTATCTAATTATGTTATTGTCCAGTAAGACTTCTTTTGCAGATAGAGCCTCTGTAATACCTTTTTTAAAGTGTCAAAACCTTGGGATTTTTTTTTTAATTGGCACCACAGTTTCCTTACTTTAAAAAAAAGAAAGAGCACTGAGTGCAGGTGCATGTCCTTTTCCTGATTTTTAAATATTTGAATGAATTTCATATTGCAAATATACTTATCCCTTTTTTTCCTACATTTGTTGTACGCAGTAGTTTTCAGGGTTGTCTGTGTAGGACTTTTCTCCTTTGATCGCCTGTAATCTCTTTCTATCCTATCTGTTCATCTCTTTCATGCATGCATTTTCTCCTGAACTGCTTACATGTAAACATGCATTCAGTTGCTATTCCTATGGGCATGGTCCATTTTTTTTTCTTCTGACACTTTAAGTGATATATATGGCATTAGGATACTCACTACAACTTAGTTACCGAATCATCTTACTGTTTGTACGATGGACCTGTTTCCCAATGACCTTCCTGTAACTTGCAGAACTTGCATCTTCTTTCTGTGTGATTCAACAGGCAATTTGGTATTCTTGGCAAGGCACAAGACAGGCTACTTTGGGAAACCCTGTATTGTGGAGAGGCAAGATAAGACTGGTGTGGTGGTTTTGGCCCTAGCTAGAGGCCAAATCCCCACCAAGCCGCTCGCTCACTCCCCCCTTCAGCTGAAAAATGGGAGAAAATAGATATTAGGAGGCTTAGGACTTGAGATAAGGACAGAGGGATCACTTTGCAATTAGTGCAATGGGCAAAATAGAGACAGCACAGAATAAAGGAAAGTGATTTATTACTATTTACTACAACTAATACCCCCCGTGAACCGGAACGAGATAAGAAGCGGCCAGGTCTTCAAGCCCCTTCCCCCCACCCCTCCCTTCTTAGCAAACTTAAAACTCATCACGATCTTACTCCCTTCTTCCCCCCCCCAACATGGCGCAGGGAGGGGCAGGGAATGGGCAGAGGGGTTCCTGTGATTCCTCAAAAGCTGCTTTTCTTCCCCAGATCTTACCACTTCTACTTCCCCCCACCCCTCGCCTCTTCGCACTCTTGACTTTAATCACAGATGTGCTCCCTTCTTCCCTCCCATTCGCAGTACAGGGGGGGCAGGGAATGGNCCACAAAGTCACAAGTCCCCCAGCAAACCTGCTTAGGCATGGATCAATCTTCACAGGGCATAGGTCTCTCTGCTCCCCGTCCTCATCCATCGGCTTCGGGGCATTCTTCATACCCCCTCCTGCGGGCCTGGCCTTGGCATCTGTGCAGCTTGTTGCATCTTCTCACTCCCGCTCCAGTGGCAAAGTGCGCCTGCCAGCAGTTTTTTTTCTCCTATATGTGATTCACAGAGGCGCTATGACCAGCTCTGATAGGCTCAGTCTCAAATTTGGCCTCGAATGGCCCAATGTCTTCAAAATATGGGGCTTGCAGAAAGCTGTAACTGCGGCTTACAAAAGCCCCCAAAGCAACACAGCTACACAAAACTGCAACAACTGGGTATCTGATCAGCAGCAGTTTTCTGTCATACTCTGTGTCATTATGCATCTTCAGCAGTATCAGGAGTTGTTGCCTCTTGGCTCACATAAGATTTGGGAGCCTAACTCACTTTTTCCTTCTTGGCCACTTTGATCGTTATTTCTGTCTACACTAAAAGCACTGATAAATCTCTTTGATGTCACTTTATGAACACATCACTACAAGTTGAAATTCAATATGTCTCTTAGTCTTTTCTTTCTTCTTTCCCACACTCCCGATACATTTTGGTGCCTTCAGTCCCATCCATGTTGCTTGCTACTCTCGACTGTGTTGTGGTTTTGTGTCAGATTTAATTGTAAACACAGGTGTTTATGTGTTGCTTCTCATTTAGGCATCGTGTCAGTAAGAGATGTCAAATGTTATCTAGCAGCATAGGTACAATCTTCATCCAGGTTCGTTGTATTTTTATTAATGAGATTTTTTTTTTCCTGCCTTAACAACTATAGTTTGTCCTTTCAGAATGCTGCTGTAATGGCCACCTTCCAGCCCTTTACTTTGGGATTTCCATCACCTTTGTTAAATGGGCTGTAAAGTGCTTTTGTTTCTTTCTCATGATTATTCGCTCTATTTATAGTATTTATTATTAGTAGATCAACTTTTACCTATGAAATCTTCATGGAGTTGCCATTGCTTACCTTCTGATACTTTATTACTTGATAGTTTTTTTTGCGTGGCATATTTAATTTCCTTAAATGGATCCTCAAAACTCTTTTCAACTATGTTATACAGAGTGTTAAGCACACTGCCTGTTAAGGGAATACAAAATAGTTTCAGTTTATGAGTCTTTGTCTACTTGTTATTTCTTTAATCATATATAGGTTACAGAATCCTCAAAGAGGAGGCAGTGTTTGAAATACTCTGTGTTTCTGAGGTATTCATCAAAATAGCATATTTAGTACAGTAATTCCAGGAATAACTTAGCTATTATAGGATTTTGATTGGTTGGGGGAATTTTAATATTTGAAAGAAAAAAGGTATTTTTTTCAGCAACAGGCTTGGACTATCATAATCCTGCTGTTCATGTTCAGTATCTTGTGGATCCATAAAAGAAGTTATTGGGGTTTTTTTCTTAACATGATTCCTACACAAATAGACTTTTGATAAATAGACTGTTGATAATATAGTATCACATAATGTGCTGGAGAAGAACTTGCTTTTCACAGGACATCTCCGATTTCTATTGCCTTTACCATACTGTTCAACTTTCAGTGAGAATATTTGCTTACGTTTCTCCCAAGAGGATATCCAACCATTATTTTCAGGATAACTTTCTTCTTGTTTTTCCATTTTCTTGCAGAAACTTTAGTGTGTCCAGTGTTTATGGAGACCATGGTGAAAAACATTTTTCATTTAAAAAAAAAAAAAAAAAGAAGTTATATAATCTTGAGTATGTGAGGAAGCACACAACTTAGTAGCACTGAGTGGAAAGAGATCCCTGCAATTAGATCAGTTTGTTTTTAATATGCTTGGAAAGTCTGGAAAAGGAATAGTCCACTGCATGCAGACTTTAACCATGTCTGACTTCAGAAGTAGTTTGTAGTAGTTTATAACCACAGACATTATAATTTGAGGGTTACTGTTTTCTAAAAAAACCACTAACATTGCAGTCTGTGGTTGCATTTCCTAGATAAAATTGAGTAGTGCCACCTGATCCTTGTGTGGAAAGAAAAGAATTTTCCTATAAAATCACAAACCATCATATGGCACTTTCTGTTGTTTTAAATACTGACTGGTACAGTATAGTGGTTTTCTTCTTTCTGTCTTCCTGCAGATACATATAGCATGATTCCTAATATGTGGTTGAAAATGATTTGTCAATAGAAGAACTTTTTGTTAAGCTTTTTTATCTTCTAACTGGTGTCAAGTACATGTATATAAAGTCCCGTAAAGAAGCTAACTTTATGACTAAAATGTACTCCAGCATCTGATCAGATATTTAAAAAAAAAAAAGAAAAAGAAAAAAGTTGCACCTCAAGTGCATAAATCTTTTTAAGACCTGATAGAAATGCAATGTTATGCCTAATCAATGAATAGTAATAAGGAGGATGGTCCACCTATATTTACTTCGCATTTTCAAAGATTTTTGAATAAAAATATATATATATATATATACATGTGAATAAATACACTGGATGTCCTGGTGTGATCCTTTTTGAATAATTTTTTTCTTCCATTATTTCCATTTTTAAATTATTTCCACTCCAGGAATAGATTGCTTTGAGGTTTGTAAAACTCTGCACATGGAGGAAACGGATTCTTCTTTTCCATGTGCTGCCCTCCAAAGCCTGCCTCAGAGCAGCTGCAACCTGACTTCAATGACTATCTGTTTTACTTAAACATTTACTTTATTGTACACTGGATCTTTAATCCAGCTATCTCTTTGTTGCACAACGGTGCTGCAGTAACAGGGGAGATGAATTTTGGCCTGTAGAAAAAAAAAAAGGAACAACATTATTTTTATTATTTTTTTCTGTGCCTAATGCAACAGTTTTCAGATTTTTTTCATCCAATTTCCATGCTTGCTCTTTTTTTTGATGGACTGCGGAACTTTCCAAAAATTCCCCAACAATCCAGAACCAAAACAAAAAAAACCTTTCAAAACACCCAAAACTTTTTAAAAATAATATTTCTGAATAGATATAAAGAATACAAATATGCTATATTTTTATTCTTAAAAAATAAAATTATTTCTATGAAATTGTGATTACAGATTACTGTTTGTGCTAAATGTGAATGTATTAAGTAAGCCTCATGATACTGTTAACAGAAATGCTTGTCACAAGTTCCTCCTCCGATCTGCAGATACAACACTAGTGTTTCTGCTATTTCCACTGTTGACTGCCTAGCACAAAAGCATAAGAATTGCAAAGGCTGCTGCCTGATTTCTGATTTGTTCTTGGTTGCCTCTCCAAGTCATTTGACATGGTGTGATTACTTTTACTGAATGTTTTGTAGTTTTCTGAAAATGTTACATTTTTCTATGGTTTGTTTTCAGGAATCTTATGGTTGTCACTTCATTTTCCTGAATTTTAGAAGCAAAATACTTGGTCAAATAATGTTATTACTTATTTCATAAGTGTCTGTGGGATGTTGGGGCTTAAGTTTTAGGTCAGTGAATTTGGGAAGTTTCTCCCAGAGCTGATAACTTAAACATTTGTACTGGAGGTGACAGAGGTGTATCAAAAAGTGGTCCCTGCTTTTCTCTACTGTGGCGCATTTCTAGTACTGAATCAGACTTGATGTAGGGTAATGCTAATGTGGGGTTGGATGGATATCCATTGTTGCGTTTTACTGCTGTGTACCAAGTGTCTCTGTACCAATTTCTTGTCGTTAGGACTGTGCTTCCCATGATGTTAGAACAGCCCTTATGTAAGTTCTGAACAGCCATGCGGTACAGAGAGAAGGAGACCAAGGGGCAACCTCATTGCTCCCTCCAGTTTCCAGAGGAGGGGAAGTGGAGAGGGAGGTGCTGAGCTCTTCTCCCTGCGATCCAGTGGCAGGACACATAGGAACAGTTCAAAGTTATGTCAAGGGGGATTCAGACCTGATGTTAAGAAGTATTCCTTTACCAAGGGGGAGGTCAGACACTGGAACAGGTATCTTAGAAAGGTGGTTGATGCCCCATCCCTGTCAGTGTTTAAGAGGCATTTGGCCAAGTGCCCCTGCTGACATGCTTTACCTTTTGGTCAACCCTGAAGTGGTCCAGCAGTAGGACGTGTTGATCATTGTATGTCCCTTCCAGCTGGAACTATTCTATTAATAGCAACTAGTATATCCCTGTTTCTGTTGGAATGTAATACCTGCATTGCTTCCTCTTCTTCTGCTGTCAAGGAATATTGTATATCTATTAACACTGCTTTGAAGTGATTATTTCACTCTTCTTTAGGCCCTTTAGTGATTAAAGTACTGAATTTATAAGTTTTTGTAAAGATATCACATACATTTAGGCTAACTATCATTTAGAAAGGAGTGTGGTCATGATAAAATTTTAGTAGGAGGGAAAGGGATGACCTGTATTACACTCATGAAATGCTTTTAACATCTATACTTACATGTTTTCCTTTTAAAAAGGAAATTGTCAAGGAAGCATTAATGGAGGAGCAAAAACGAAGTGAAAAGGCAATCGAAGAAGCAGTGAAAAGGACAAGAGAGGAGCTGATGGAATATATTAAAGAGCAGAAAAGGGTGAGTTACCAGTGTCTAATGGGTTTCGTTTCCTGAAATGAGTAATTGGTGAATTTTATTAATCCCAAAAACCGTCTTACAGTGCACAAAAATACCCAGAATCAGGAGTTAAGTCTTCATTTTTGTCACTCTTTTTTTCACACAATTTGTTACTATAATACATATCTTCATTGGTGGCCCTGCCTGTGGCATGGAGTTTGGAACTCTATGATCCTTGGGGTCCCTTCTAACCCAGACCATTCTATGGTTCTATGATATATTTATGGAGTTTTAAGTTCATCACAAGCCAAAAAGCAGAAATTGGTTGAAATTTACAGTATTTCTTATTACAGTAACTTAAAAATGGAGTATAAATACAGCCTGTCAAGATCAAATTGTTATCTGAGTTCAGCTCATTGAAAACATTTCCATATCAAGAACATATGCTCTTTTATGTTCACAGATGAACTTTATTGTGCAGTCTGCATACACAGAAAAGTCATTAACTTTTCCTTTCAACCTATATTATATGGCAGCCTGAAAATGATTGGTAATTTATTGACCATGATTTATAGCCAGTGCACTGGTCTTGTTATGAAATGTTGTAATTTTCTGAAACTTGGTTTCAGATGTTCTATTAATGCTACATACTTGTAGTTTAATGCTTGTATATATGCAGTAAAATGTAACTTTAAAGAAAGTTTGAGTCACTTTGAGTAGGAGGGGAAAAAATTTACATGCTTCTCTTTGAGGGTCTTTATAAAAATAAAACAAATAAATTTTAAAAACTCGCTTTTGAGTGGTGGTAGCAGCCTGAGATCAAATTCAATTATTTCAATATTCTCAGTAAACGAAGCTTGAATCTAATTGATAATGTTTTCCTGAGAAGGAAGTAGAAATAATGTGTTTGGACTTTTCTCTTCCCTGCTTTTATAGGCAGAATAGTATTATGGTAAATGGGATTTAACTTCAGAAGTTTCACGCTACTGCTACCTAAGATTAGTTTTGGATGAGCTCTCTTCCATTCTATGAAGTTTACATTTAGCAGTATGGGTCTTACTAGCAAAGACACTTAAACAGATATCCAGGGAAAACATGTTCCATAAGAATGTTTGAACTTGTTTATATCTCAGGTTGGTCATTTACAAAGAATAAGCTGTGAGGAAAGTGAAAATAAGTCTACTATGAAAACAGCTTGTATCATAGATACACTGGTCAATAGGAACACTACTGCGGATCACCTAGTCCACCTAATGTGACTCCTCCTGTTGACAGCTGGATCATGTTGTTTTGAATTGATAGGAATTCATGCTCTTCAGTGTATCCAGTAGGAGCATTACTTCCATTCACTCCATAGAGTTCTTAATTATCAAAGTATTTCAGTCAACTTTTTTCCATTATTGATCAATTGACATACATTTCCATGTACAATACAAACAACCACACAAACAAAAAATATCCAAAACCACAAAAACTATGTCAAGACAGCTAGCTTTTTCTGGCATAAGATTTCGAATATCTGTCTGTATTTAAGTTGAGAGTGGAGGATGTTTAACTCAAAATACTTTGACATAATAGCTTTTCTATGATTACATACGAGACAGTAAATGGATCTTGATTACAGCCAGTGGACCTGTTAGAGTAGTAAAGATACTTATGAAAGTTATTTCTAGAACGAGCTCAGGTAAAATGCCTCACTTTTCTGGCTGAGACTCAGTGATTTTTTTTTTTTTCCTTAGATTGACATAGTCCCAGTTATGCACTCGGAAAGGTAGCATACACCACATATGTTTAATCATTGTTTTGAAAATAAGTTTATAGAATCCTTCAAACCTCAAGACGTGAGCACAATACTTGTACTTGGTTAACAGTGGTTAAATGTGTCAGGAAAACACTCATAAGCAGATTCTTATCCATCTTATTTTGTAATAGTAAAAAGTATATTTAATTCATCATACTAAGTGTAGTATAATTTTCTAGTAGCTTGTAACTTGCTTAGTCATTGATTCCATTAAAGCTTTCTTTCAGTAAAAGAGAAATAGTTGTGATATCAGTTTAAGAAAATTATCGTGTATTTGTCCAGTTATGTATTTGCTGCAAATAATACTTTAAAATATTAATGAGCACTTGTAGTTGTATTTGTACTTGGATGCTTAGAAAATTTTCTGTAACAGTTCACAAAAGTAAGAACTGGCAGTCCCACAGTTTTGCAGGACATTATGAATGTAGTTCAGCATTATGTTGTACTATATATAATAGTAAATACTAACTTTGAATTAGAAAAAAATAATTATGAATAAGTCTTTTTAAAAATAATCTGATAAATATTATGTGTAACATGTGCATTGCATGTAAACCATAGAAATCTCCCGTTGCTGTTCCAAAACTGACTTCAGTTGTATTCTAGCTATGCTAGTGCTAAAATCATTGTTACTTTTGAGAGCCAAGACGCTGTAGGATTTTATGTTTCAGAGATTTACCAGCCATGAGCCTATGTCACTTATTATATGGGGCATATGCATGGGATTATTGAAATTTGTAGAAAGTTATTTAGCAAAGAGGCAAGTAATTGATGTTCCTTTGTCCTTACACAGCACTTTTCAAGCCTTTTCTTGCCTGATTAGTAATCTTCCAATGGGAATTCTCTAGAGCTGAGGGAACTAAATGTCCTGCCTTTCAAAATTCTTCTAATTAATTTAATTTCATATGCATGCAAATTTTTCATACCTAGGGTATTCATAGATCCACCATATTACAAAGCCTCTTTCAGATAAATAACACAGAGCTAAACTAATTAGTTTTACATAGATATTTGACATTGTTATCTACAAATGAGCTACAAAGTGACTCAACCTGTAATGGCAACATATATTTTCACACAATACATGAAAGATGGGCAATGCATTGTGATTGGGCCTTAGTCATACTTCAAATATAATCCCATGGTTTTAAATTATTATTTAAAGATATACATATAATATATGTATATA
>VZTU01007143.1:0-79957 GCA_013400835.1 Zapornia atra
CATTCCTGTGTGATTTAGTCTTATGTGATCCTGTTCTGGCAGGGAAGGGATCTTTGGAGGTCCCTTCCAACTCCTAATGTTCTGTGATTCTGTATGGCATAGTCTGCATTTAGTAACAGAAGTATAGTACATAAGGCACCAGTTCCAAGGATGGCCTTAACAACAGAGTCCCGCTTTCTGCAGCTATAGGAAAAGCTGTGTTTTTGTGTGCTACAAAAAAACTCTGGAATGCATGTGCCAAAATCTGTTTCTGCCTGGGAATTCAGGGGAAAAAATCTGTGAGCTTCTGCATCCCCATCTGCTTGAGCTATTTTGCCAACTTTTTTATTGCCCTATTAAGAAGGGGGATAAGCCCAAACCTTTTTTTTCTCAAAAGTATCCTGAATTTAAGTATCTGTTAATGAATCTCCCAATTTCTGAAAACACTTGATCAAATGAGAACTTGGTACAGGCACAGAAAGCTGTTACCAACAGTTACATCCATTTCCATGACTAAACCATATGGTTCATGGAATCTTCAGGCTCTTCTCTTTCTTCACAATTTTCCTTGACATTTGTGTTTAGTCTGTGTTTGGTTTGGCATGTAGAGGAACTTGGCGAGATGAGAGCTATGCCATTCAGCTTGGTTGGTTTTCTCTCCCTTTTCATGGCCAAAATGTTGACCCCTAGCCTGCTTCTGAATTATCTTTGGAGCCAAGTGAAATCTTACAATTATTTTTCATACACTCAATTTGAAAGGTGGGGTGCACTTCAGTACCATAAAATAATCTCTACCGGGATGTAACTCGTGGTCCTGTTGGTGACAGGATATGTGACTCGGGAAAGAAAACCTTGCTTTTAGGAGGAGTGAGCTGTGTAGGTGCTGGGCTCATAGTGTTACATCTGCCCACTTAGAGCAGTGAGTGGAATTGCACTCACCCTTTGCAGTGTACCCTACTTAGATACAGGCTAAATATATAGCGGTTGGAGAGCAGCAGCATCACACAAGGTCTGTGTATCACCTCTGCACCCAAAGGAGCAGTTGGCAAGATGTTGGGTCTCTCAATATCATGCACCTATCTGCATGTACATAAACACACAGGCAGAGTGATCACCTGCAAGTGCATGTTCCTACCAAGTGCTGAAGCTGGGGCCTTTGAATTCCACCACTGACAGCAGAGGTACAGCGTTGTGTGTTAACTCAAGCTTAAAAGCACATTACAGAGAGAAGCTAGTATGAGTTCGAGCCCAAGTGAAGTCACCAGTTGTGTGATGCTGATGACAGTAGGCAGCTTAACTCATTTTTTAACTCGCCCTCGCTGCATTCTCCCCTTTTCCAGCTGTAATGATTTTTCAGCTCGAGGAAGAAATGGGCATTTCCCATTCCATGCCTAATCTGGCAGTCCTTTGTTAACAAGTGCCAGTCCTTGAAACAGAACTGCTTTTGTCAAGAGCTTTGAAGTGGCTGGATGAAGAACATTTAAGGCTTTGAGGTGGGAGCATGTTGTGGGCCATATTTCTGCAGCAGCAAAGAGATAAATGGATTTTTTTTTTTATTTTTAATAACATCTATTTGGTGTTTTCTGCATATGGACATAAAGCTGAAAATGGATTAAAAGGAGAAGGATGACACCTGATTGTCAGAAGGCAAAGGGCAGTAACCAGGTCTCCAGGACCACCTGTGACAGTGCACTAAAAAGAGAAAACCTTGAGGATTGTCCCTGCCCCCTCCCATGCTGATTCCATAACACAGCCCACTTCTGTGCAGCCCTTCACCACTTGCAGTGCTGGTCTGGTCAAGTGGGGAACATCTCTCATCTATGAGACTCCCCAAAAGCAGTTCAGTGTGGCCGTAGCGTTTCTCCAGGACTGTTTAGATGTGCCTAGAGAGAAACAGCAGCTTTAAAATGCTTAAATGTGGAAATAAAAATCCAATTCCATTTTGAGGCAGGCATCTTTTCCCTCTTCCTGTTATATTTTAAAAGGGGGGAGGGGGGGAGGAGGCTGGAGCTGTCTTGTCTTCTTACTTATCAGTCTGCTGCCAGTTGTATGTTCCTCTGTCTGTGGGTGAGGAAGCAGAAATTAGTAATAAAAGTTTTCAGCAATGCTGACAAAGACTCCCTGTGGTGTTGCAGTATTCTGGTGTAAGTGTGCTTGAGCTCTTGACCAAAGCCGGGTATCTCTGCTATAGTGAGTGTCCCTTGGAAAGCAGCTTATGTCAGGAGGACAGTAGAAATTGTCTTCTGTGTCTCTGGCACTACTTCAAGGAGGGTGGAACAAGCCCAGCTTGTACCGAAGGGTTGGAATTCAGATCCAAACGTTGGTCTGCAGACTGTCCCCAGTCCGGTCTGCATGACTGGAGCCCATTAAGGTGCATGTGTCCTCCGAAGGGAGACTTTATCCTACAAATCCTTCAGTACAGTGTGGGGTGCACGTGGCGAGGGGTGCCCAGCTTTGATGGACAAGTCCCAGGGTGAGTTTGCTCACCCGGAGAGTAAGAAACTTGAGAAGCAAAAGCTCTGCGGACTTGCACTGCCTTTTCAAAGAGACTTTTCTGGAGTAGAGCTGCAGTCCTGTAAATCCCACTGAAGCCTGATAGGTGGGGAAAAAAGTTCCATTAGTACTAGAAAAAATACACGTTTCTTTGCACTTCATAGCTGGTAGAGCTGGAATGTTTCATCTTGATTTCGTGTTACTTTTTCTTGATACTCTTTAAATTGAAAGATGATGTTTCCCTTTGTATTGGCCGCCCCTGTTTAGTTTTGAGTAGTTCTTACTCCGTAACTGGAAGTTTGTGTTACATCTTGCCTTAATTGGAATAAAATGTTGGCACATTTCAACAAATGCTCTGGAGACTCTTCTGAAATGAATGCTAAACCTCCATGGATTCCTGACGTGGTGGTTTTCCAGTTCACTTGCAGTAATCCTCTTATTACCACTTGTAGAGCAGGCAAAGTGAAATGAGAACAGGAAAGCGACTGAAAGATGAAAATTACTGGTGTGCATTTTGAATTGTAGTCTAATATACACACACCTTAAGAACTCTGTCATGCTCCCATGAAAACTGCTTCTTCCCATGAAGATTTCCATCCCAAGGCTTCTCGGAAGTTGGTTTTCTCATCCAGGCTGTTTGAGCGCTTTAGTGCCGTGCATGATTTAAAAGCTGTAGCTGGATATTGTTTGTGTTTCAGGAAAAGCTCTTCATGGTTCAAGGAAAAATAATGCAGTGTTCTATTTGGGTGATGCACTTTGCTGTTTTGGACCTGAAATGAAGATCTGGAAGGAACTCGACTAAAGAAGTAGGGATAAAAAATAACTGCAATAAAAACTCAGGAAGCTTTTATCCTTGGACGGAAGGAAACAAGAACAAGAATTGTGGGTTAGCCACTCTGAGTGGTGCTTCAACATAGTTACCAAATATGCAATTGTTGAAATTCAATTCAATACAGGGGCTACAGGCATCCACAAACTCACAAACCAATCACTGGGTTTGTTAGTCCAAGCAATCCTGGCTGAAATGGTTTCAGGTAAGTCACCTGGCCTTTTGCATGGAATGCTTCCTGTCAAGTGAATTTCAATTCCATGGATGTGTTTGATCATTATGAGTTTCTGTCTTCAGGCTTGATGATGCCAGCTTTAAAGAACAGCACTTCAGAGATATAAGAAGTGAGGTGAGGAATCTCCACCTCTTTAGAGGATCTGTAGATAGAATCATAGCATTAGGTTTGAAGGGACCTTTAAAAGCCATCTAGTCCAACCCCTCTGCAGTAAGTAGGGACACCTTTAACTACATTGGATTGCTCAGAGGTTCATCAAGCCCGACACAGAATGTCTCCAGGGACGGGGCCTCCACCACCTCTCTGGGCAGCCTGCTCCAGAGTCTCACCACCCTCATGGTAAAGAACTTCTTCTTAATGTCTGATTAGAACCCACCCTGGTTTAGTTTAAAACCACTGCTCCTCATCCTATCACTATACGCCCTTACAAACAGCCCCTCCCCAGCTTTCCTGTGGGCCCCTTCAGGTACTGGAAGGCTGCAGTAAGGTTTCCCCTGAGTCTTCTCTTCTCCAGGCTGAACAACCCCAACTCTCTCAGCCTGTCTTTGTAGAAGTGCTCCAGCCTTCTGATAATCCTTGTGGCCCTCCTCTGGACCCACTCCAAGAGGTTCATGTCCTTGTGCTGAGGGATCCATAACTGGACACGGCACCCAGGTGGGGTCTCACCAGAGCAGAGTAGAGAGGCAGAATCACCTCTCTCGATCTTCTGGCTTCACTTCTTTTGATGCTGCCCAGGATGTGGTTGGCCTTCTGGGCAGCAGGTGCTCAGTGTTGGCTCATGTCCAGCTTTTATCAGTACCCCCAGCCCATTTTGGACTGTGTGGTTAGTATTTACATTCCTGCTACATCCTCCTATACTTTACTGCCACATGGAAGAAAATTTGCCAGGGCTCTGGAGACCACATTCTGGCCTTTGCAGAGCAGAACTACAAGGAAGTTACAAGAAGTTGTTTGTCACTTCCAGCAGACGGCATCATTAACCCAACATTGCCTACAATAATGTCACTGCAGCCTGGGAGCAAAGCATGCTGTTTCCTGCAGCTTTGCACAGAATCACAGAATCGTAGGGGTTGGAAGGGACCGCCAGAGATCATCGGGTACAACCCCCCTGTCAAAGCAGGTTCCCCAGGACAGGTTGCACAGGTAGGCATCCAGGTGGTTCTTGAATATCTCCAGAGAAGGAGACTCCCCAACCCCCTGGGCAGCCTGTTCCAGTGCTCTGTCACCTTTACTGTGAAAAAGTTCTTCTGCATATTGGTGTGGAACTTCCTATGCTACAACTTGGAGCGTAGGAGCCCCTTGTCCTGTCTCCACAGACCACTGAAAAGGGGCTGGCCATTTCCCCCTGTGTCCCACACTTGAGATATTTATAAGCATTAATCAGATCTCCTCTTAGCCTTCTTTTCTCAAGGTTGAACATCCCCAACTCCTTTGCACTTCAGGACTCATCACCGGTGCCAATGAACATAACTTACTCCTCTATCTAATGATGATGTAACACCTCTTAACAAACATTCTGCACTAGGCGTTAGTATGGCTCAGCTGGAGCATGGTGATTTCTTCACATATCTGATCCCAGAGTGTTACCATGTTGGAACTGACTGTTGTTGGACTGATCTGGTTGAAATATGCCATATCCTGAAATGCTATGAAGGGGAAAACGCCTGGCAGGGATTGCTTTGCAGACGTTGCCCTTATCTCCCCCCATTTAGACAAAGCAGAGCACATTGCAGAGGGCAGGAAGAAGTACTGTAACCTCTTTTCTGTAAAGTCACAGTGAAAAACAAATTTGCCTGCATGTTTAATCCTGAGCTCCGGAAACTACAAGCAAGGAAAGGTGGTTCTGGTTCTCTCAGTGACTCACCAACCACAGCTCTGTATGTTGGTACTGCTTGTTTTGTCTTTGTGATTAGATACGCTAAGGAGACTGGAAAAGCCACTGATAGGGTATTAATAAAAGAACTTAGGTCAAGAGAAGTCATCAGAAAAGAGACAGAGGTTACAGAGCTGGGGGTCAGTTTGATTTCTAGGTCCCCACTGGATAAGAAAGAGAAAGAAAGGATGAGGCAGGTCTTTTGGCTTGTTGCAACCAACACTGGGCACATCTGTGGGCAGTGAAGGAAGGGAGGAAACCTCTCCTGTATTGAGTAAATAGCAACTAATAAAGGTAAAGGTGAAATGGGTAAATAGTTTGGAACACAGAGCCAACAAAGAGCACAGGGGCGGGAGAAAGTTCAAGCAGGACTTGGGGATTAGAGATAAGTCTTCTGTATGCTTGTCTTAAACAAAATAAACCCACTCATGGAACATTTGAAGAGTGACATGCTGTGTTTAAATTAGTGCTCCAGCTCAGTAGTGAGTGTGTGAAGAGCAAATGAGAAAATGTGGGGAGAAACCGGAGTGGTTGTTTCATGAGGGAAAAGTCACAGAAAGGTGTTACTGCATCAAACTATCCCCAGTCCTCGGAGGATTAATTTCACAATGCCGGGGGGTAGAGCTGCTGTAAGGGAGCTCAGGTGTGTCTCAGAAGGGTGCTGGATTTCACCTGAGTGCTGGGCAGAGGAGGGGCAGGGAGGGTTGCTGTGTGCCGCGTGGTTCTTATCCTCTTCTCCAAATATGTCCCGCTGGGAGACAGAATGAGACCAGAGGTGCCTTTGATCCTACCTTGCTATTGCAACAGCATGCAAAAGGTCCTTACAGCCTGTGGCATCTTCATCTAAACTAGGTTATAAATTGGGTTCCTTTGGTTCCCTCAAGAGAAGGGAAACTTTGGAGAAATGGAGGGCTTTTGGACCGGCAATGTGAGTGCTCATGCAGTCCCCAAAACGTGCACCTGGCAGGTTCACAGTCAGAACACAGGACTAGTAGCAGAGGGAGAAAACTTAGGTTTTTGCAACTAGTACAGTTCCTTAGCTCTTGGAGCAAAAGGCACCCTCAAAGGCAGGGTGTGGGATTTGGAACAGAGCTCCCTTCAATAGTCACTGAGACTGGGCGCACAAATACCACATGATCTAGAGCATAAGGATGAGAGAGGGTGATGGATTCCCAGGAACAGATGTATTTCATTCCCTGACTGTAATTAATTGCAATAACTTTCTGAAATCCTAGTTTTTGTAGTGGCTTTATCAAAATTCCTATGGAGTCCCAGCACAGAGCACCTTTTCTTATGAATTTAACCTCTGTCTTTTCTCTGTGTGTTTCGTGTGAGTGGGGAGCTCTTGACGCTTGCTGGTTTTCATCCCTCTAGTGATTCTGCAAAGTGTAATCATTGTAAAGTGCAATTGCTTAATATGTAGCTCATTCACTAAAACCCCAAGGATAAAGGCAGTGAGTAATGTGAGTCATTACCAGAGCAATGGTATCTAAAAAGGAGTCATGCATCAAGTACCAATCCATTTAGTCTTGAATTAAGAATTTAAAAAATCACTAGTCAGCTGTGATTGATACTATCTCCAGCGAAGTTACAGTTGCCCTGCAATGCTGTGCGGCTGCCAATGTTTCTTCTCTTTTGGTGTTAGAAGTGCTCATCCCTACATGTCCCTACTTCTCTGTTTGTCTGTCCCAGGGGTGTGGAGAGCATCAGGTTTCCCATGTGCCATCTGCATCTCTCCTTCCTTTCCAGGCATTACACGCCTTCGTGGCTGAAATTCAGAGACTTTGTTCAGAAAATATGAAGAACTGTTCTGACTTGATCGGCAACGTCCGGGTGGGTTCATACTTGTGCCTCTTCAGTCGCGCTTATTTTTATTCTGCCATACAGGTTTCAACCATTTTGGTTTGGTTTGGTTTGGTTTTCCTTGTACCAAATCATAGGAGCTGGAATAGAGTTCTTCTCCATCTCATTCCAGCGAGGAACTTCTTGGTTCAAGGACCCAGAACTTGACTAGACAGTGTGCTATAAAAGATGGGAGCATTAACATTTCCATCATCCTTCTGAGAGGGTGTCTTGCAGCTAATAGGTGGTATGAGCTATCATCATATATTTTCCGTGCATTTGGATGTACAAGAGGCTAAACCAGCTCAGTGCTACAGCATGACATTGTATGTAGCAGTCTGAAGGGGCACGAAGGTTGAGCATAGGTGAAATGATTTATATGTGCTGATAACTCAGGGGTTATGGTTTGCTCCCAAGGTGATGTGGGGGAACAAAAACGACAGGTTCCTGAATTACACTGAAAAAACCCCAAGCAAGCAAACAAGGCATGTTCTGGGTGTATGCCTAGCTCCCTTGAAGTCAACCGGACTTGGGCATCATTGAACTCGCTGGTATCTACTATTGGAGGTATTTTGATATCAGTGATATTATTAGGGACATGAAATAACACACAACAAATGAGTATATAAGTCTATGACATTGCTCATGGACCACATTTATAAGGCATTGTACTATAAAGTCACCTTTAATTTTTGCATCAAAACCAGACTACAGCCTTCTACTGTGACTTAGTCTTAAAATAGGGTTTATAACCCACAAGCTGTGTGGCTGTGTGTTCCCTAACTAAAAAATATTACAGGAAACGTAACAGTGGGCCACAGACAATCTTTGGATTATATTTATTGTAAACCAAGTGTGTACAATCCATTTCTGCATCCTAATCTTTGTCTTAATATCATTTTTTTCAAGTCTTTCGGATGCAACTGATTCATTCTGCACTTCCTGTAACTCTTGACGAGGCCCTGTAACACAGACAATACCACTGGGGCTGTCCCACTCTCTTTTCATGGTGCATTGCATTGCATTATACTTGTGATTGCCCCCCATGTCTAGGATCAGTACAACATGTAGCGTGTACCTCAGAGTGTCTCTTTATTTATATATAAATATATATATACTGTGTTGCATAGGAACAGATGTTTCCATTGGTAGCCTTTGAGCTTTTGAGAGGCCACCACTTTTTTTTAGGGATCCTGGACAGGCTGGGAGTAGTAGTACGTTTCATTGAATCAGTTGGACATGTGGTTTTAAACCTGCATGCCATGGTTCAGCTGAGCTTAGTTACATGGGCAGGTGCTAACTGAATAAATACACACAACATTAAATTCTCACAAAACAGTTTGCATATAACCTGCACTGGAAAAACAAGTTTTAATTTCAAACCAGGCCAAACAGTCCTTAAATTTCCATAACAAGAGTTTTCACTGGTATCAGTTAATAGATTTTAAAATACCACAATTTAGTGGGTAAGAAGGACTCAATATAATCAATGAGTTACATCCACTTACTGATGGAACCTGGCCTAAAGCCTCGTAATGGATCTGGTAACACTTTATTTCTCCACTTTCTATTTCCAAATTCAAAGGTTATGTACTGGGTTGTCTTAAGGCAATGGGCTACAGACTGGTGATTAGTCCTTCAGCATCTTACTGCTTCTGGCACACTCACAGCAAGCATGAAAGGGCTCACAGAAAAAGATTTCTGTGTTCTGTGGGACATACGTGGTGGCTTGCAGGGACTTACCCACTCAACACCTTGGCTGGCAGCTCTGACCTGCGGAGAAGCATGAAGCCCCAGCAGGTGCCCTGCTTAGATCTGGATTTCTTTGGCTGAAGGTACGTGCCCTTTCTTTTTTGTTTCTCGGTAAGTGATTGAAATGCTTTGTCAGTCTGTCTGTACCTCACTGCTCCCAGGTGCTGCTGCTTGCTAGCTTGCTCTGCTTCAGGCCACCAAGTATTTGGGTTCATCAGGACGGAGCTTCATGACCTTGTCCACACAGAGCAAGATGAGAGTCAGAAACCAGAGGCTCCAGCCGACAGCTGCTGCAATCCATCCATAATCGTCCATGCCCGTCGGGCAACACATGGCTGCTTGTGTGCAGAAGTTCACATCTGGTGGCAAAGAGATGAAGTAAGCTGATGGGATAAGTACGTAACAGATTTCCTTGGCTAGAAGGCAGATGGGACAGTGACTTCACTGTCTGCCCTGTGATCTGTCACTCTGCCTTGGCATCTTCCACCTTAACCTTGCTTTTGACCTGGGGGATGGCAATATTCGGTTTCGTCTGGGCAAACACTTGAACTGCTCCTCTTACCACTGTGCCCACCTACGGAAATCTTTTCAAACACCCATGTAGCATCTCCCCAGTCATTTTTAGGAAAGGAGTGTGATAGGATTAGCTAGTTAAAATAGGATAGAGAAACCTTCATATGAGATAGTAAGAGGATCTCTAGCAGAGACAGCTTCAGCAGGATCTCCGATAATTCAGGTAACCAATACCTCTGTCAGTAGTACAGCAGCGGCTGCTCTCCGCTGGGCTGTTAATATTGACTTGGGTGTAACAACTGCAGAACACACCACCATTAGTGGTTCTCTAGTTTATATGTTTAAAAATAAAATAGTTCTTTAACAATTCCATGTCTTTTTTCTTTAATTTAAATCAGTCCAATTTCCTAAAGTTAGTTAAGGAATGTATAGAATCATAGAATCACAGACTGGTTTGAGTTGGAAGTGACCTTAAAGATCACCATGGACAGGGACACCTTCCACTAGACCACGTTGCCCAAAGCCCCATCCAGCCTGGCCTTGAACACTGCCAGGGAGGGGGCAGCCACAGCTCCTCTGGGCAGCCTGTGCCAGGGCCTCACCACTCTCACAGGGAATAATTTCTTCCTATGGTTTAATCTAAATCTGCTATCTTTCATTTTAAAGCCATTACCTCTTGTCCTATCACTTCAATGATTTATGAATACTTACTGAGACATGGTGCTTCGTACTCAGTTGTGAGCGGGGAGCCTGTTGAAACATTGGAGATGTCTTCACCTGCTGAAGGGGAAAGCACAGCAGGAAAGGCACGTTGGATTAAAAAACCAATACTGGGCATCAAGCATGAAAATCCGAATGCCACTGGATTTGCAGAGGTCTGTAGGAAGGAAACAACTTGGAGAAAGTAAGTTCCTGCCCCTAAACATTGCTGCATCAGGGTATGCTTTCTCATCCCACCACTATCAACACAGGCTCTAGAGACAGGTGCTCTAGCACCAGCCATAAGTAGCAGTTGAATCACTGTGCCTCTACCTGGGTATGACCCTGGTGTGAGCTGTTCACTCAGAGGTCAAATTAACCACTGTCCTTTCCCAAGCTGCAAAGGGGGAACAAGCAAGGACTGAAATGAGAGAGCATTCGGTGGCATAAGGAGATCCATGGCTGGTGAGCTATATATCTATCTCCTTTTGCCCTTAGAAAAATCCCAATAACTCCAGGGTGCGAAAGAGTCTCGTGGAGCTGAGGGCTGAGCCCATCCATGCAGAACCTCAGCAGATCCACCACAGCCTCAGCAGGAAGCTTTGGCTTTGCTGCAGTATAGGTGCAGCTGTATCTGAAACTACTGTGGCCGGGCTCCTGCAGGCCAGCACGATAACCAGCTCTGGCTGGAAAATACAACATACAGAAAGAAGTAAGGCAGGGAGAAGGACAGGGTCTTCAATGGAGGTTTTACATCGTCATCCTGCATCCTACCCAGAATCAGAGCATGCTGAGATGGTGCCCTGCAGAGACACATGAAAAACAGCCTAGGGAGGCTACAGGAGTAAGGAGGAAGGCCTCCAAGACGCTGCTGGCCCACAGATCAGACAGAAGCCATGAGAGAACTATTTCCAGTCAAACCATCTCTGAGCTGATAATTTGTAGTGTGATAATCAGTTCCAGATTGACTTCACTAAAGACTTTCAAAATAATGGCTCAGGTTTAGTTTCAGCTTTGGAAAATAAAACAGAACAAGACCTTTGACCAAACCTTTGCTTTGATTTTTGTATTTTCCAAGTAACCACAAACCAAAGTTGTCCTGCAGGAGATGTCACCCTTGGGGTCACTGGCTGTTGCCCAGCTTTGCATTTTGAGCTGACCAATCATCAGCAAGACCAGAACTTTCCTTACTATTGCTGCCACACAGCAGGTCCCTCGGCAGCCTGCTCCAGTGAGGGGTCTGAGAACTCCCCATTCCTCTTTCTGACTCTGCTGAATGACCTTGGCCAAGCCCATAATTTGTGTTCTGGGTTAATAAGTACCTCACAGGAGCACTGGGAAGAATCATTATAAACTATGTACGACCTGTGGAAGAAAATGCTGCAGAACACAGAGCATTGGTTCATGTTTATAGACTTCGCAGCCCAAAGGACAGACTGTCAAAGCTGGACAGACTGTCAAAGCTAAGCCATTTTTAACATCTGGCAGGTCTCAACCAGTGCTTATATACAAATGCAGGCAGTTGTCTGATGGGAAAAGAGCAGCTCATGGGTCTCATTTACATTTTGTTTTTAGGCAACTTCTCCAATTAGGGGGGCTCCAAAGCCAGATTCCCTGCAAAAAGCATCTAATAAGAGATAAACTGGTATGCAGTGAGCCTCTTGGATAGGATATCAAACGATCCCTTGCCTCAGCAAGCACATGAAGGCCATGCAGCAGGGGTCCTCTATCTCCTTTCCATTCTGTGGAGTAACCTGCAGCTTAGTCGCATTTGTAGTGGAATTGTAAATAGCTGGCAAAAGCACATCTCTTCAGAAAGATGTTGTGATCAGTCACCTAAAGTAAGTCTCATTAGCATTAATCAATCCCACCTCTTTCCACTTTCTAGGTGAAACAAGGGAGCCCACCTTATTTTTAAAGAAAAATTACTGTCAGTGAGCAATATATTTAGGTATTGAGAGGAGCGGGGGGAAAAGACAGGGTATAGAAACTGTAGAATAAGAGGAAAGACATACCTGCTGAACAGGAACACCAGAGCACAACGTTGAAGACGAGCACAGCGAAGGCTACCCAGGTCTCATGGCAGAAGAGCTTCATGCCGGGGTCCAGCTCACAGGCCGCACAGATCGGGTCGCTGTTGCTGGCAGTTCAGGTTCAGAAATCCTCGATAAGCTCGGAGAACTGGGGTGTGGGGCAGAGGGTGGAGCAAAGGAGCTTCCTGCTGCCAGGACAGCTTGAGCTTTCCTGCCACAACCAGGTGAGGAGAGAAAAGGGCTCTGACCAGAACAGCTCTGACGGGAGGTGGATGCCAGTGCTGAGGCAGGTGGAGGGCCCCTGAAGGTCAAACTAGGTAGCTTCTCCTCAGGATCTGCTACTGCCAGAGGGGAAAAGGCCTCTGGAGCCAGCCTTTCCCAGCAGCGGCCCAGGCAGCTTCTGTCTTCTGAGTGTTCTTTTGGTCTTGTGAAGGTGGTCTAATAGAGCTGGAAAGGAACAGAGCAGGAGAGTAGAGAATTTGTCTCCCTGTTTGGCTTTTATTGTGCATGTTTGCTGGATTCATCCCCCCCAAACCGCCCAGCAGTGCTGCTTTTTTGGAAGGGCTGTGCAGATGCTTATTAAAAAAAAATAAGCAGTCTTTGGTCACACTGGTACAGCAGCTGCTGAGTTAACACAGGATATGGGCACACTTCCACCAAGAGATGGGATGAAACCAGTTGTTTCATGTAGGCTGCCAACAGCTATTACACAGTAACAACTGCCTTTCCTTAAGGGCCCCTGTTGGGTTATGAGTTGGGATCAGTTCAAGCTTGGGGCCTCTGCTCAGGAAAAAGTTACTGCTGTTCTCTCCCTGTGAGCAGAGGTGTGTCACTGCCTCTGTTACCCAGGTACAGTGGGATCCTGGAAACACTTTTTTTCCTTTGCTTGCAGTTATGCCACCTCCTCCATGACATGGCAAAGCCAGGAGCAGGGCCTTCTCACCAGGAGGGTTGCTGGCAAAATGGTGTCAGCTGGAGGGCAAGATTTTTTTTCTACAATCCTGTTTGGAAAAGCCACACGGTTGACATTGTTGTGGTGTTGTCCTGGTTTGACAAACACTGCACATTGCTGATATTCCCCAGGCTGCTGGCTCTGCTTCCTTCTATCTTTGACCCACCGTAATGTCCCTGTTAGAGAAAACTTCAGGCATTAAATTGGGCAGGAAGGCATTGGGACGAGTGGGCTCAGCAGGAAGCAGATTGCTGGTGCTCTTAAGCAGTGGTCACTCATGGTTTGAGGTGCTCATGTGAGAACCAGGCTGTCTGAGGCCTATTCTGGATGTGCAGCCATCCTGTGGGAGGCAAGGGGGAAAGCACCTGGGGCAGCAGTCCTAGTACATTGGACAGAATTTAATAATTTTCCCTTTTTTTCCCCCCCACACTGCTAAAACCCAAAGGAGGGGGGGAGAAATAGACTTCCCACAGGAACTGCATGCAACAGGGGGCTGCTATGCAAAATGTTAAGTCCTGTTTGGTGTCCATTCAAGAAAAACCTTGAGAGCAAAACCTACATGGACTTAGCCCTGCCCAGTGTTTCTGTGGGGAACCCCTTGTTCTCCCTGAGGGTCATCCCTCCACAGCAAACACTCTGCTCCCTTCCAGCTTCAGGTATTTCCATGATGCAGCAGGACACAGGCAGCAAGAGGTTTCTCCCAGAGAGGGGCCCTACCAAGCCACAGATTCCCTGGCTGAAAGGGGAGGCCAGCTGAGACAGGCATGTTTACCCACTTTGTTTCCCTGTTTTTCTGTAAACACACTGCCAGGGCTGGCAGCGTTAGGGCTGTGCTGGCCAGTCCATGACAGCCACCTCCTGCTATGGCTGTGCACAGCCCCATCCTTTGGCTAACACGCAAAGGGCGGCCCAAGGTGTGTTGTGCTCGGGCAGCAGCCAGGCTGGGTGTGTGGCCCCAGCAACCATTGCTCTTGACCTTGGGAAACCTGAGTCATGGCAGGAGACTGTAAAAATTCTCTGACTTCTCAGATTCGCTTGAAATTAACCTATAGGATAATCCTCACCTCTACCCCATTTCAGTATCTAGGTCCTTTTGTGCCAGTTGTCTTTTATTTGTGTTTTTATCTGAGTACTCTGTTGCATCAAAACTAGAAGTCAACCCTTTACTGGGGAAAGGCACTCCTTTTTCTCACAGCTTCACCCTTCCCTCCTGAATTTCTTAACAGGGTTTCCTACTGAAAGATGACCTGACAGTTAATTTTGAAAAAATAATGAGTACAAAAGTGTTCTGTGCAGCAGAAAATGTTTGAGGGAGGAGAAATGAAAAAAGACAAAACTTCTCTTCCATTGAATGAATGATTCAATTTGTAATGAAATCTCTTTTGAAATTTAACTACTACCTAAATGGTCTTTATCAACTTGCAAGTAAATGTGCCCGTTCCTAAGGGATGCTGAAAATGTTTTGCACAATTAATATAATGTATTTCTTTTCCTTTCCAAAACATGTTTCCTATGTAGTTCAAAAAGGGGCCGCCTCAAAGTCTCCTGAAGCTGCACTTGGCTTCAGTGGATTTTGGATCAGATCAGAGATGAAGGCTTTGCTTGATAAGTTCGGACACTGTGGGAGCCCTATATAATAATTTCCTGACACAGATTGGGATTTTTTGCATTTCTTCTTTTTGTCACATTTAAATTTCAGTGATGTGACCGTTGGAAGAGCGATAAGACTCTCCAAAGCCTTTCCTTTGCATTGCAGCAGTGCCTGTCTCTGGTGGGATGCCCTGGCAAGCAAGGCATGACAGCAGCACCAGCAGAGATGGAGGGGCTTCCTTTTCCTTTTTTTTCCTTTCCTCGGGCTCCCATTTCCATGCAGTTCTCAAGGCAGAACTTGGTTTATTTAAAAATCAGGTACTCGCCCACTCCTCCCCTTTAAGTCTCTTTCACAGCGTGTAGGGCTGCTGGTCAGCTTTTCCTGATAATTATGAAGGAGGCAATTCCTACTGTTTGGTATATTTTAAGCCACATAGAGCTTCACAGTTAAAGTTCTCTGATGACCAAGGTATTACCCTTGACGCATCATCACCAGCTGTGGCTGTTAGAAAGTCATTGCCTTTATTGCATATGTACACACACACTCAGTCTATAAATTTTTTTTTCTGTTTACATAGGTAACATGTTTATATTTTTAATTCCAAATACAAGCTGATTCCTGCTGCAATCCTGTTCCATCCCAGCAGTGATCCGTGCCATGGCAATTGAGCCATAGTATAGCATTTAACTCAGGGCAAAACACAGGACCCATGAGAGCACAGCTGAGCAGGCACCCTCCAGGCATAGCAGGGAAAAGAGGACAAATCCCTTTTTATTCTGCAACACTTGAGGTTGGGTTAACTATACCCCTACCCTCGTTTCAGCTTACCTGAGGTGTTAGTCTGCTTAGCTGCTGCAATAGGAGGGAGTTTTGGTGAAAGAGTTTAAAAATTAACATCCCATGTAACCACACAGAATCTTCTGCCCACTGGAGCTCAGCAAGGAGTGATTGTAGCTGAAATACTGATCCCACAGCCAACTGACAATTCCCAGTTACTACTCACAAGGGCTCTGTGCAGCCTTTGAGGTCATGATGCTAAACACCAAGGAGGATGCTAGATGGTTCATACTGTTGGTGAGACCACAGGAGTGGGTCTATCTCCTATGCTTGTTTTGTAGGTAGCAAAATCTTCAAGTGCAGCTGTAGAAAAGGCATCTGTTGGGAGGGCAGGGCTGTCTGTTAGCAGCCCACTGCCTTTGTATTGCAGGGCAAGCTCCCTCCCAGGTGGCCTTTATAAAGCTCAAAAAAAAAGCTTAAGTGCCTTTATAAAGCCCTCAAAATAGCTTAAAAAAAGCTCAAAACCTTAAGCCTGTTGCCAATAATGTGTCCATTGGGGAGGGAGCTGTTTTGTTTCCTATCTTCACAGATGTAAAAAATAGCCATCTAAGATAAAGCTACCAATGAAAAGGGGATTTGATTTTTTAAAACTAGGCAAATGAAGGGAAAAAAATCAAACCCACAAAGTTTTTGCTCTTTAACAAAGAAGGGGAGAGAGGATCTGCTTTCTGTTGCACAGAGGAAAGCAGCTGTACCATTTTGAATACTTCCGCAACCGTGCCCTTGTTTTCCAGACCAGGCTGGTTTTGCTCTAAGACAAACGTTGAGCCTGTGGTCCTGTTGTAACCCCACACTGTCTCTCTGGAGACCCCAGCAAGGGAGCCTGAAACCAGCCATCCGGGGGGGCGCAGGGCTGCCTTCAGCTGCAGAGCTGAGGGCACCGACAATGAACCCACTGATGAGGCCTCTCTAAACGGTGCCTCGTCATCAGCCATCAGCGTCTCATCTTTAATA
This sequence comes from Zapornia atra, assembly GCA_013400835.1. Lineage (NCBI taxonomy): Eukaryota > Metazoa > Chordata > Aves > Gruiformes > Rallidae > Zapornia > Zapornia atra. The sequence continues at coordinate 16,583 of VZTU01007143.1, forward strand.
ATAAGATTATTATAAAATAATGTTCTCACTTCACATGCCAGAGGCATGAAATAAGATATGCTTTCTGCTTTTGTCCTCTGCCCAGGAAGTGGGGGGAGAGAGGGAAGGGTGAGAGAGATGGCTTTATCTCTGCACTCTGTTTGCTTGCTGTTTGGCTAATGGGATGGAGCGACTGGTGTAGTACGGCTTGCTTTGTCGATGAAATGTGTGTTGGGGGCCTCTTCTGTTCCCCCTGCCCCAGCAGGTTGTAGGGGAGTAGCTGGGTGTGACTATGGGGTTGAAAAAGAGCAGCATAGGTGCAAAACATAAGCAAATCCCGGTATCCTGAAAGGAGCACAACAGTTTTGCCGAGGTAGTAAGACTGTGCTGTGGGTTCAGAAGTGGGTGGAGTAGGCTGAGAAGCTGTTTTGTTTTGTTTTGTTTCGTTGTATCGATATATGTCAGCTGAAAACAGAACAATAATGTTGTTTAGCATTATAGCACGGGCTGGGAGGCAATGTCCTTCCTTTCCCACCACAGCTTCTCCACAGCCCTGCGCGGCTGAAGTGTGGTTGACAGCAATGATGTTCGCTTCTGCCTGAGACAAGTTCAGATTTCCCAGCAGAAAGTGCTGACTTTCATCAGACTTCACTCCTTTTATTTGGTAGTGCTGGTGGAGAAAGCAGAGCTGACCCCCCGGCAGTGCCTGGTACAGGAGGAGCACGGTGCAGCCAAAGCGGGTGAGGGGCCACAGAGCGCCACAGCCAGTTCAGTTGGGCGGTCATTGAGCAAAATGTAAGTTTTAGCCTTATCTGTCAAAATTAACTTATAATCTTGACAACCTCCTTTTTGGGTGGCATAGCTTGAGGCAGCTGGATTTCAGAAAGTGGCGGGAGCCCTCTTGCACTAGCTGACCTCACGAAGCAGGGCCACTCTTCATTGGTTTTGAATAGGAAACCTCTGTGCCGGGAAACTCTCTGCTGTTACTTTTCGGCATTGTTCCCTCAGACAAGCCGGACCCTTTGGTTTGTCAGGTCAGGGTTACTGGGTACCTCCAAAAAAATAGGTCTGAGAAAGTATTTTGTTAAGGGGTACTTTAAATTTAGATATAGCCATGTGTTTTCATTAATTCTTCTTTGGAATTAAAACTTCTTTATGGGTGTTGGACTTCATAGCGGCCTAGCCAGCCTTATTTACCAGAACACAGCCCTGCCTCTTCTGACCTTGGTGGGAGCTAAGCCGTTGGTTTTAGGAGGGGCTGAATTTCTCTCTGGAGCCCTTGCTTTAGCAGCTGAAGTGGGGGAAAGGAGAAAGTCTGTTAAACTACTTTTTCCCCACAGCATTTGTTATTTAAAGGGATGAGAATTCAGTTCCCTGTCAGTGGTGTCCCAGGCTAATACAGCTCTGCTGACTTAGCCCCGGCCCTCCCAGCCCACTCTTTGCTGTATAACTCTGCCCGGCCCCAGCTACAGGAAAATCATTAATCTCCCATTGTTTCCCTGTCCTTTCCCTGGTTGCTTTCAGTGAGGAAAAAAACCAGCCAGAAACAGCACAGTTTTCCCCCTCGCTAGGGACTGGTCCTCCATCCCAGGGTTGCAAATGAGTTTTTATGGGTTTACAGCTCTCTGAGTACAGCAGGCTGTAAAGGCTCCCGCTGGTTTTCGGGTGGCCGGGGCGGTGTGAGCCGGCATGCCCCGTTTGTTATTAGTCTCAACAAGATGGGTGCAGCCGCAGCACAGCCCTCGCTTGTCTCAGACTTGATACGGGGGTTGTGGCTGAGCCAGAAACTGCTGGGTCCAAACCATCTAGGGTTTTTTGGGGACAGAAAGGATTTCCCTCCTCTGGTCCAGTCCAGTTCTGACCTTAAAAGAAAAGATTTGCTGTGCCCCGTGTGAGACAGGACATTTGGCCAGGGCGTTTCGCTCACCGCCCTCCTCGCCCAGCGCGGTGCCTGCAGCCATGCCAAAGCACAGCCCTGCTGTCATCGCCTGACGGGACGCCCGGCCAGCAGAGTGGAGAGCTGACCCCTTCCCCGGGGAGAGGGCCTGCTGGAAAGGAGTGAGTGCAGTGGCTGAGAGGTAAACCCAAGTAACACCTTCTCCAGAGCTACTTACAGCACCGGGATTCACACTGCCTGAAACCTGGTGTGTTTTAATGCATTTTAATGCAGTGCAACACTGCTGGAAAATAGTGACTGGGGAAAGTGTGAGTGATTTCTCAATTAATTGTTCTTTTGCCAAAGCAAAAAGTTCAGGGGGGGGAAGGGGGGGGCGTGTGGGGGGTGTTGCTAGAGGCATGGCTGGGAGCAGGTGCCTTTGGACAAGCCTCCTGTATCTGCAGGAATGGATGAAGGGAGAATACTCTGTCTCCCCCAGAGCAGGGCTGGGAAGGGTTTCTTGGCCAGAAAGAGGTTTCTCTTTTTATTTTTCATTTTTCTCTCATTCCAAATGAAGATGAAAGTGAGCCTCTGGGGTTTCTCACTGACTGATTACTGGGAAGAAGTAGAACCCTGGGTTTAAGGCAGTTTAACTAAGATGTTTTCAAATATTTCATCTGAGTTTTGTTCTTTTAATTCTAAGGTTTTAATATTTTTTGTGGAAGTTAACTTCAGGTTTAGAAATACAAACTGCTTTAAATTGTAGTCTCCGCACTTTTCAGTCTAAAGAAGTTAAGATGTGACATTTTTATGATCTTTTAAAGTTTTTGAAAATTAGAGCAAGGGAATTTTTTACTCTCTTGCATGAGTGGGGGGGCGTCTCTTGCAGGTTCTGTGTCTTTTTCCTGTGAAAAATATAATTTGCTTTAAGATGTCCAATGACCTTTAAGATTATATCCCACTGGGGCTAGTGCATGATAATTTTTTTTTTACAATCTACTAGTTATCATATATTTTCAACATGTTAAAGCATTTAGTGAATGGGTACAGAGTGAGACAAGGAAAATCACAGGACAATTAAGCAAATACAGACTTGTGACAGCAGTGCTCCTGTTAAACAAGCCTTTAATATCTTTAATATTACATTAAAAAACATGTTGCAAGGCAAGGTTCATGGGATGAGAGAGAAAGAGAGAGAGAGCGAGGCTTAAGGATGATTGACTTCCCATGCTATCATCAAGTAGAAGTGAGGTTATAAAGGGATTTTGTTTTGCTATTTATAAAATGTAGGCTTGCTACAAAATTAAATGCATGCAAGAAGTATATCTACTTGCATGTTTTTCTCTGGGAAGGAATAATTACTGTGTTTGTGCATGCCAATCAGTTCATTTTGTTCAAGAACAACTGAAGGCAAATTATTATTCAAAGTAAATAATAAGCAGCATATAGACAAAAGGAACTTTTGTGAAATGCATGGTGTTTCATGTATCTCATCTTGAAAACAGTCCTTTATGGGGAGAAAGAGCTTTTTACATCTTAGAGTTTGTTTAAATTTAAATAAAAGTTTCCTCCCCATCCCAATATATAGCATGCTCCAGATATGTCTGTAATTTTCACACTGCCAATGGAAGCGATAAAAACGAGTCAGGCCTCTTTCACCCATCTAATTGCAAGTTGAAATTAATGATTTTTTTTTTCTTCTCTGTGTTGTGGAAGTCAAAGAGAAACCGAGTCCTTCACCAGCTCAGCTTCCAAAACCCACATAAGGGGCCTGAGTCCAGCAAAGGACTGGGTGGGGTATTTGCTCATCATCTGTCCTAGGGGACCAGTGGCTCCCTTCTTTCCTGTGTCACACACTGTCCTGGGTTTGGCTAGGATAGAGTTCATTTTCTGTCTAGCAGCCGGTGGAATGTCCTGTTTGGGATTTAGGACAAGAGCAGTACAGGTAACACACAGGGATGTTTTAGTTGTCACCAAGCAATCAAGGACTTTTCATCTTTTCATGCCTGCCCTGCAAACAAGAAGGGGGGTGTGGGTGTGCACCAAGGGTGTTGGGAGGGGACACAGCCAGGACAGGTGACCCAAACTGGCCAAAGGGGTTATTCCATACCAATGACCGTCATGCTCAGCATAAAGAGGGGCTGATGGGGAGGGAAAGCGCAGCTCCAGGATGTTGAACTTGGGGACGGTGCAGCTTTTTGGGATGGCTCTGAGCTATACGGTCTGAGTTGTATGGTTCAGTGAGAACCTGCATTGCCTATCACCAGTTTTGTATCTTTTTCTACAAAGCCCTGTTATTGCTATTTCTCCCTCCCTTTGCTGTCCCAGTAAACTGTCCTTATCCCAACCCATGAGGGTTTCCTGCCCCTTCCCCTGCGAGAGCAGCTGTGTGGTGCTCAGCTGCCAGCTGGAGGAAAACCACGACACGCACAGAGCATCTATCAATGCTCTGGTGGGATGAAGCTAGCTAGTGTGGGCTCAAGGAGGCTTTTGGGAGGTGAAGGAACCCCTTTTGAAGGACATAATGGGCATGGGCAGCATTGGGTTAGCTTCCAGCACCTTGACTTGGTGATTTCACTGTTCCTGCAGTTCTTGGCACCTTCCTGGGAGACGAAAGACTGTGCCGCTGCCACCAAATCCCCCACGGACGCCCCGGTCAGAGGTCGGCAGGCAAAATGGCCTCAGTCTTCCGGAGCGAGGAGATGAGCCTGATGCAGCTCTTCCTGCAGGTGGAGGCTGCCTACTGCTGCGTGGCAGAGCTTGGGGACCTGGGTCTGGTCCAGTTCAGAGATGTGAGTAGTGCCCAGCCAGCGTGCTGAGCTGACCCATCCCTGAGTCCCTATCCAGTGCTCTGCACAACATTTGGATGATTCCCTCCACCACCAGAAAATGGGGGGGTCTCTCCATGAGATCCCATTTGTGACTCCTGCTGTCATAGCAAGGCTGGGTGAAGTTGAGCCTGGTAAGGCCACGATGTCCTTAGCCCTACGGAAATCCATGGTATTGCCCTGCCTCTGGGAGTCTGTAAGATGCAGTGGTGTTGGCCATCTACACCGAAGGCATTTGGTCTCTGGTGATGTTAAAAATGAGCACAGCAGTGTGCAGTCTCCAGCCCCAGGCTTGTTTTCCTTTCTGTTTTTAGCTGAATGCGAATGTGAACAGCTTCCAGAGAAAGTTTGTGAATGAAGTGAGAAGGTGTGAATCACTGGAGAGGATCCTGCGTAAGTAAGCGCTTGTCAAATGCAATGGGCTCCCTGCCAACCCATGGTGTGGGGTTTATTTCTTTGTTAAGTGCGCTCCCAGTGTGGAGCAGAATTAGTGGCACAACGGTGATGTTTTCATCTGAGCCCCTGGAAATGTGTTGCATGCATCAGCTAATTACTGCTTTGCCCCATATGGGCAATAGATTGTTGCTCCTGTTTTGAAAATGGTTAACTGAATTGAAAGGAGGTTAATTAGCTTGTATACAACCACAAGATAAATCTGGGGCTGTGCAGGAGGATGATCCAGGTAACCTGACTCTTCCCCCCACATGCCAGCCATTTTCATACGCTTCCTGTGGCCAAGGGCTCCAGCCTGGGGACAAATCCTTAAAACCTGAGCAACGGAACTTGTGATCTCTGGCGTTCCATGGACAAGTGTCCCATGAGCTCTGCACTCCCCTGGCCTTGACATCAGTACCCACCATAACCACTGTGACAGCACTTGCCATTGCTAGAGCAGAGGAGTGAAGCCTGAGCTTGCTATGCCAGCTATTTGTGCAAGGGCTGAGGGCTGTCCAGGACACAGGGGTGGGAGCAGCCACCATGACTTCAGGAGAAAGAAGCATCCTCACTGAGAAAGGAAGCTGCTAGGTGTTTGGTTCTTGATGGTTCTGTGTATGCACTGGGATGATGGCACTGCCCCTTGTCACACCTCCGTGTCAGATGTCCTGACAGGAGTCTTAGCAGCAGCTGGTAGACCAGGATGATGCAACAGGATGACCCTGTATCAAGGTGTCTGTGTCCTTTCCTTGCAGGTTTTCTTGAAAATCACATGGAAGATAATGTTGAAATAGTCAAACTAGGAAAGTACCCAGAGACTCCCCTGCCTCGGGAAATGATTGACATGGAGGTACAGAATTTGGAGCAGGCAAAGGGAAGAGGGAAGGCGTCATGCACTGGGGGGTCTGGGTAACGTGTTTGATACAGTCCTCCCCTGCAAAGAAGTAAATGAAGCTGGCACAGCTATTCCTGCCTGCAGAGGTGCTCCCCAGGTCGCTGACTCAGCAGTTAGGTCTTGTTGCATGTTCCTAAAGGACCCCAGTCTTTTTATCATCCCCTGTGAAGCTGTGATCCAACATATCACTCCCACAGAACCCCCTCATCATCATCCTGTAGGTGAGAACACAAAGGTGTTTTGTGATTAAGCAGGAGAATTGATGTTAGAACCAGCTTCACTGCATAAAAACCTCAGGGCTCTCTTTCCTGCTGGGTGTATGGTTGTGATGCAGTAATACTGTGGCCTGACACAAGTATATGCACCTTACTTTTGGATCTGCATGGGCTCCTTTATTCTAGCCCAGATGGATCATTTTTAAATGCTGCACACGCAGGCAGAAAATCATGCTTACCAAGGCCTTCATCTTCACAAGCAAGGTATGCTCCTGGGCCCACATCATCACCTAATTTTTTGCCTATGGCTAGTGAACCTAAGCTTATGGCCTTGCTGTAGGCTCCTTTTGTATTGAGTATACTGACAGCCAGTCCACCTGGGGCCTGAGATGTCCTGTGGGGAACCACAGAGGTGCCAACACAGCTGAGACACCTATACCAGGCATCCACTTACTGCCTGCGCTTTGAGTTCTGTTTCTAACATCAGAAGAAGGCAAAGCACCCAGTAGGGAATGTGACCCTGGGAGAAGGAGGTGTCAGCATTGATTAATATTTTCCTATAAACTCAGTGTTAATCCATGTACTTATTGAATATCTCTATATTCTCTCTTGAAAATAAACCATCTCCTGTTTGAGATTTGGTGTCAGCTTGGTAAAAGGGCTGTTGGTCTGCTTCAGAGTTTTTCTGGATGTGCTTGAACCCTAAATAGACGGTGCTGGAGAAACTGGAAGCTGAGTTGCTGGAAGCCAACCAGAACCAGCAAACGCTGAAGCAGAACTTCCTTGAGCTGACTGAGCTCAAACATCTGTTGAAGAAAACGCAGGACTTCTTTGAGGTAAGAGGTCTCTTTTCCAGTAGAGATGTGGAGGGTTCCTTATCACGCTAACATTTTAATTTGGTGTGTGTTGCTGTTACTTATTTTTGATCAAAACCCAGCAGTCTTTGCTTCAAGCCAGTAAGATGTGTTTGCAAATCACCTCAGTCACTTTGGAGCCTGTATCACTCTGTGAGTCGGTGAGGCTCAAGAACTTCGTTCCCAGATCTATTTGAAAATTACTTTACCTTTTTTTTTCTCTCTTTGGTCTAAATCTCTGAGGAATGTGACCTTTGGGGGAAAATTTTCAGGACAAAAAAGTGAAAATAGTTTTCAAACTGACAATGCTGAATAGTTTTCAAAACCAATGTTTTGCAGGCAGAAACCAGTCTGCCAGATGATTTCTTCAGTGAAGACACATCTGGGCTGCTGGAGCTGAGAAGCACTCCTGCCGCTGCAGCTGCCAAGCTGGGGTGTGTATTGGTGATGTCCTTCAGCTTCCCATCTGCACTGCATTGCTGTGACACCAGTACGGCTCCTTCAGCTGATGGAAATTCAGCAGCCAGCATACACTCATGCAGCTTTCCCTTGTGTTTACATCAGCTAGGTGTGGTTAAACTCTCTGATGCTGTTGTCCCAGACTGCTGGTGTTAGTTGCTCATGGTGGTATTCCTGAAGTCCTGTTCAACTCTACTATGAGCAAAGCATATGCCTGCAGAGGGCTTGCCTTGCTGGGTGTGTACCAGCATGTCACAGTGCACTTCAAAGGTCCAGTCTTGTGCTTTTTGGGAAAAGGAAAACAAGAGGGAGTAAAGAACTTTAGAACTGCTGCCTATTACCTCTGTCATTCAGGCACTTTCTCTTTGTGTGACTTCAAGCGTCAATCTGCTCCCCCATTTCTAAACCAAAATTGTCTCCTCTTTTTCTCTCTTGAGCTGGGGATGACCCACAGTGTTTCGAAGAAAATACAGTGGAATAAAGCCTGTAGATTGAGATAAGAGTGAGGATTGAGGAGGGTCTTTCCTAGAAACACCTACAATGGCAGCAGCACCCTGGTGATCATGAACTGGAAAACAAGAGATTGCAAACTTGTGTGTGCTACAGATCCTAAGAGACTTAGAATGGGCTTGTAATTTATTTATCTCTTAACTCTGCTTAGCTTCACAGCAGGGGTAATAAGGAGGGAGAGGATGATTGCCTTTGAGCGTTTACTGTGGCGAGCCTGCAGGGGAAACATCTACCTGAGGTACACTGAAATGGACACGCCCCTGGAGGACCCTGTGATGGTAGGTGCCATCCTGGATTTGCTCCATGCTGCTATTTCTGCATGCCTGCAACCTGCAGAAACCAAACTGGTGCCCTGCCCATGCTGCAGCACCAGCTGCCTCACCAAAGCTGTTATGTCTGAAGGCAGCCTGCAGAAGGAAAGGTGGGAGGGCTTCAGAATGGGAGAACGTTTTTTTTTTTTGGCCATTGCTTTCTCCTTTTGTCATTATTAAGGTGGCTTCTCTGTTCTGCCTGGTTAAGGCACATGTGAGCCCCAACTGTGTTACAGGGACTACAGGGAGGTGGGTCTGGCTGTCCTCACCTGGGGCTGACTGCAGAGGGTTGATTCCTTTTGGTGTCTCTGGAGTGTGCTCAGTGCCCCAGTGGACCTCCTGTCCCTTACCTCTCTGCTCTACATTGCTCCTTCCCCCACAACCCAGAGCTGCTGCCCATGCCTGGTCTCTGAAGCAGCATCTAGGGAAAACATTGCTGCTGGAAAACTGGGGTTGTGGGGGAAGAAAAACCCAGTGAAGAGGCTGCTGAAAAAACCCACCACTTTTTCCGCATTGGAGTCTTTGGGCTGGGTGCTTTAAATTCTGCTTGAATTGCATTGCAGAGAGAAGAGGTGAAGAAGAACGTGTTCATTATCTTCTATCAAGGAGAGCAGCTTAAACAAAAAATCAAGAAGATTTGTGATGGGTAAGGCAGGCCTGTGGGCAAGCCATGGTGACTCCCACGGAGATGTTTCCCTGTCAGCCTGGGCTGACTGAATTTGGAGCTGGAGATTAGATCTCTGCACCCCAGCTGTCAGCTCTGCCACCGAGCTCCCTTCTGCTTCTCAGCTCTGCTGCTCCTAATCATGAAAGATATCTGTCACCTTGGCATTTGGAAATTGAGGTCCTAAATTTTCCAAAGTGGGTTACAGATCTTGGGAGCTTCTGTTGCTTGGCTTTTAACTTGGTACCTCTTAAAAGGGACTGTTTTTTGAGAAATACATGGCATTGTTCCCCTGTTAGTTAGGGGCACTAACTGGTATTACAGATTAGGCACTGGGAACATGGTAATCCCCCACCTGCTCTCAAGTTTTGCTGCATTTCAGCACAAAAGATGATGCTGTAGTTTACTCAACCCTTTCCCAAGGCTTTTGGGCAGTATCTGTGTAATCAGAGACAGAGCCCAGAAGAGAAATGAAAGCTTCATACAGCCTGACTTGTTTCCACCCTGTTAAGCATCTTGAAAAGATAATTCAGGTTGAATATTTTGTTACTCTCTCATAACGCTGATGACCGATGGGTTTTGTTGCAGTATAAATCAGTTTTGATGAGGGGATCTGTCTGCTGTCACCAAATCCATTTCAGGTATAACCCTTGGCCAAGCGGGGCCAGCCAAGTGCCTGCAGGCTGCAGAAGGTCACAGGGAAGGGGTGAGAATTGCTCATACCGGAGATGTGCACTCAGGGCAGGTCTTCCCTTACATCCTGTCTTTAATCAGAATAAAAGCAAGAAGGTCAGTTCATCCAGCTGGGAGAACTGACTTCAGCCCCATGAAGTGACAGACCCCTGGGGACTATCGGCAATTCCCGCATTAGAATGGGGCCCTCTGAGATGCCTTCTGTAGGCAGTGGAGAGCGATGCTCATCCTGAGAGCAATTCAGCCCTCCTGAGGTGGGCATCGCTCTATATAGCAGCCATGGGAGCGTGGACAGCTGGAGAAAGACTCACAGGTGTCACTCACTGATTTCTGATCCTGAACCTCATAGGTGGAGGGAGTTTTGCCATCGCCACTGTGCAGGATCAGTGTGCTTCTGCCATTGGTCTTTGAGCTTTCAGTGAGTCTCATTCTCTTCCGCAATTACAATTACCGGCTTCTGTCTCATTTCTTTGCCTGCTTTTTCGATGCTGTTCTGTACCCTTCTCCCCCTCTGCACTCATGGGCAGATGCTGGTGGTGAATGCTTCCCAGTGCCTTTGCCCCTGTGCCGATGACCTTGCACATCGCCTGGCCGTATAGTCAGAGTTAGCTGGGACTGCTCACAGAGCGCTGCAGGCACTTCATTTTCAAGGGGTTTTTTTTTCTGCTGCAGCATTTTAAATTCCTTGCACCAAAAGCCCCCCCCCCCTTTTTTTTTTTCTTCAGAGACGTGGGTAAAAGAGGAGGCAATGATGCCTGTTAGCGTTTTTATTATTGATTAAACCCAGAATCTTCCAAACCAGAGGCATGACCTTCTGCTGCAGCTGGGCACAGCCAGGATGGTGGGGCCAGGTAGCATGGGAAGTGTGAGCATAGTGGGCCATGATGTGCAAAGTTGTTATGAGCCGGTGGCATATATGTGGTGGTAGGTTTATAGAAAGGAATTTAGACTGCTTTCTCTCAGCTTCTTATAGCTGAAGGAAAACATACCTACCAAAGATGCAGTATGTCCTTTGTGGTGCTAGTGCTCTGGATTTTGTTTATTGCCAGCTAATCAGGCCAGAACTGAAACTGTCCTTTCTGTCGCCTCTTCCTCCCTTTCAAAGGTTTTGCTTGCTGTTAGCATGTATATATGGCTGTTTTGCTGAGTGACAAATTTTTAAATGTATTAATCCCATGACTCTTCTTTTGTGTTCTGAGGGCTATCAGCCATCCCTGGTACACAGGCCAAGACATTTTGAGCTGGTCCAACTTTAAGGCAAGGTTAACTGGACCTAAAGCAGATGGCAGTGTCATTCCAGCCCCAGCAGAAAATTTCTGCTTAGCACAAAGTCATATTTCATGACAAGTAAATATCCTGCAAAAATCACGGGACTGGTAGAAGCCAGGAAGCAAGGAAGGCTAAGATTTGTTTGCAGAGCAGTGTGCCTCAGGTTACGCTTGTAGTCCCTGCTTGACTCTAATTGGTAACATTAGTCTGCCAATTTCATGAGCATTAAGTCCACGCACAGATTTATTAGTGAAAGGTGGAGAGGGAGCAGGGAAGAGGAAAATGTAAGAATTTTTCTTTTCCTCCTTTTCTTGTGGCTGCCTCTGTGCTAATGTGAATACTAAACTGGGTTTATCAATGTAAGGATTCCCTGCTGAATTCTCCTGGAGCTTTCAGAGATGTCTGTGCCATTAGGGCAAAGCTGATACTCCGTATGCAAAATGGCTGTTAAAAGATCAAAGCAACACTGCTGCAATAACGTTATTGGAAACTGGGGAACCGTACAGCATGGAGGAATAAGCTTTCAAGTTTGATTAAAAATCCTTATTAAAGATGAACTAAGAGCTGTAAAGAATAAGAAGATGGAAATAATTAGGTAGGGTGAATAACCTTTGGAAACGAATACCAGGTGATGAGTGAGGAGAGATTCAATTCTGGAAAGGGAAGTTTAGCTGAAGAGCATGTGCTGTCATTACACACAGCTCTAGGCTGATCTCTAGGAAACTGCGCCATGTTTTGTTCAATTTGGAATTTGTGTGTATGCTGGAACTGATTTTGGAGGTGATATATTCTGTGTTCAGACAAAGCCAGAACATGATGCTGATCTGTACACAGAGCATGCACGTTTTTTGTCTCTTACACAGGGATAGACCCCTTTAACCTTGTTACATCTTCTTTTAATTCACCTCATGTGCAGAAAGGCAGCCCTTCAGCAACCCTAACTCAGCATAACTCCACTGTAGGATGGTGGAAGTGTGTTGCCTTAGGTAGGCAGAAGTCCACTCTATATATAAAGAGGAGTGACCTCTTCCCGCAGACCCGTTGGGGCAATATGGATGACATTTATGGTACTCTTGAAGTGGCAGGGCTGACACAGGCATTAAATATCACTGAAAAAAGCTGAAAAAATGGAGGGATCTCTGCTATTTTAGTTACTGCAGCACCTGAGTGCAGTTAAAGTTGGTAGGTGTAGAGCCTCGCAGCAGCTCACCTTGTGATCTGCAAGATCCCAATGAGAACTCCTTGTGCTGGCTCTTTGTGCATGAAGTATGCTCTGGGACTTGTTTTGCAGGCAGGACAAGTAGCTGTACACCTTTCAGAGGGGCATGCAACTGATTTATTTCCAATTGGTTGGGTTGGGTTCATATAGTGGCTTAACAACACCGCAGTGGAGAAGGCCTTGTTGCGTACTACAGATGAAGCAGTATACAATACCTGCACTGAGATAAGACCTTCACTCACATTTTAGAAGCCCACATTAGTCCTTTTTATACCACATTAAACAAACCAGCTGAATCTCCCAAATACAGCACTGGGAGTAAGCTTATAAAAGCATTTATACTGGCCTGGCCATATGGAAGCTTACCTAACAGATACTGCCCTCAGGTGTTTAAAAACTTCACCCATCCTTCTGTTGCTCCCAAGTTGTGTAGCCAAACAGGTGGACCAGGAGCCATGAGCCGCTTGTGTGGTCATTTGCCTTTGGTTTTATCCTGGAAATACAGTGGGTTTATTGTTGGGTTGTTTGTGGGGTTTTTTTGGGGGGTGGGGGTGGGGTGGGAATGAGGAGTGTTGGGGTTTTTTGCTTTGGGGTTTTTTTTACAGCGTTATTTACTTACAGAGCCCGCACGCAGGAAGGGGGTTTGCTTGCTGTTGCAGCGCTAGCTCAGCTGATGCCTTCCCCCAGTGACGGCGAGAGAGTAGTGCAGAGGGAGGGACGTGGTGGTTTTCCAGCCTCAGTGCAAGGGGGACATCTGTTGGCTACCGTGGTATCGGGCCTGCCTTTGCCAGGGTCGGGGCTTGTGGCAGGACACCCTTAGGGACGTGCCTGTGTGTTAGTCCTGACCGCTGTATATTATCATACAAAGAATATATAATGCCTTGTAGCACCTGAGACAGGGAAAGGATCCTTTGTCTCATGAAGACATAAATGTACCTTTCTGGAGCATTCTGGAAGACCAGGCGCAGCTTTGTAGTGTGTAAGACGAGTATACTACAGGTTGAGGAATAAAGTCAGTTTTCCCCACCTTGGAGCTGAGAAGAATTCAGAGAACAAAAAAGTCAAGTAAACATCCTTTCTCCCGTCTCTCTTCCCGGGGGTAGGTTTCGTGCCACAGTGTATCCCTGTCCCGAATCTGCCACGGAGCGCCGAGAAATGCTTGATGGAGTCAACACAAGGATTGAGGATTTAAACACAGTAAGTGGCAGCAGCTTGCTTTACTAGGGTCTGAACCTCTTTCTCCTGCCTTCCCCAAATAACTGCTGAGTAGATCATGCCACCTACGCCTTCCTATCTTGAGTGCTGCCTGTGCTGTGCTTACAGGTGATAACACAGACTGAGTCCCACCGCCAGCAACTGCTGCAGGAGGCAGCAGCCAACTTGTGGTCCTGGGGGATCAAGGTGAAGAAAATCAAGGCCATCTACCACATCCTGAACTGTTGTAACATTGATGTCACCCAGCAGTGCGTCATTGCAGAGATCTGGTTCCCATTGGCTGATGCTGGACGGATAAAAAGAGCTCTCCATCAGGGAATGGTAAGAGACTAACGTTTTGGGTCCCTGAAGCTCTCACACAAACAGCATTGTTTATATGTTCAGCATATGTTTAGACTTCTGTCTGTTACCATAATGCTGGGCTTGTTTTTCTGTTTTAATTAAAGTTGAGGTTGTCGCATGATCACTTGGCCTTGGGGAGTTTAAGGTCAGCATTAAATCTTAGCAGGTTTGTGATCGACCCACAAGTCAGCAGTACTGGCAGCTTTCCCTGAACAAATCAATAGTACAGAAAATGGAAAAATCTGGATATTAGAAAAAGGGTTGAGATATAGCACTCTTGAGCCCAGCTTTCATGTTTCTGCCTGTGCACATTTGGGCACAGACATTAGTGCTGTGGGACTGATTCCTCTCTGCTAGCCACCTTGTCCGTGTCTGTCCTTGTCACCTGGTTTGCAGGAGCGCAGTGGCTCTGCTATTGCCCCTATCCTGACCGCCATACACACCAGGATGGCACCACCCACCTTCAACAGGACCAACAAGTTTACAGCTGGATTTCAGAACATTGTGGATGCGTACGGTGTGGGCAACTACAGGGAGATGAACCCTGGTGAGAAACACTCAGCTACCTGCACCTGGCTAGCTAGGGCCAGTGAAGCCTTTAAACTCTAACATCTTAAAATATACACTCACTGCTGACTGAGAAATGTGAACCATGTGTTCTGCTGGCAAAAACTGGTACTGTTTGGTGCATAGACATGGATTTTCTCAGGCAAAGAAACTTTGCCTCAGGCAAAGAACTTTACAAATACAGGATGGGGAACAAACGATGGGGGAGAAGCACTAAGGAAAAGACCTAAGCTCATAAGGTAAATACAAGTTGAGCTCATAAGGTAAATACATAGTTCTGAGGCAAAACAAAACCAGAAGAAACTGAGAAAAATGTGAAATGCTCATCTCAAGGAGACCACTGAGAATGAACAGAAACCTAGAGTCTTTCTGGTGATAAAGCTAGTTCTGCACTAGGTCTGTTTGCCTGATGAATTGGGGAGGTATTGTGGAGGCATTTAAGGGTAGCAGCTGTGAGGAACGGTCTGGTTAGGGTGGTGTGCTTCTAGAAGTCTTTTTGGTTAGGAGGAGATGACGTTGTCCTTTCCTTCCTGCAGCTCCATACACTATCATTACCTTCCCCTTCTTGTTTGCGGTGATGTTTGGAGATTGTGGCCATGGAGCTGTCATGCTGGGCTTTGCACTCTGGATGGTCATTAATGAGAAGAGCCTTCTTGCCCAGAAAAGCACTAATGAGGTGAGTACCAGGCAGCTGCTGCACCCTATCAGCATAGGAAGAGGCTCGTGGTCCCCATTTGATGAAGGGGACATCCAGCCTCCCACAGACTGAGTAGAGATCCTTTGAAGGTACTGATGAGGCAGAGATTTGACAAGTAATTCTGCCCACTTCTAACCAGAGATCTGGATGGACACATGGGACCTGGAGTTTCCTATTAATAATTTTCTGTATGTAGATTAGTACAATCATGTCTCCTGTTCACCAAGGCCCATTGTTTGATGGGACCATGGATACTTTGGTCACTGGCACTGCCTTCTCCCCCTGCAGATCTGGAATACCTTTTTCAGTGGGCGCTACCTGATCCTGCTCATGGGCATATTCTCCATGTACACTGGCTTCATCTACAATGACTGCTTCTCCAAATCATTCAATATCTTTGGCTCTTCCTGGCATATCATCCCCATGTTTAAAAATAGGACTTGGAAGTAAGTGGCTAAATGTGGGAAAACACGCCAAACGGAGCACGTAGGCTTTGAAAGAAAGGCACAGTGACTGCCTGTGTGGGGAAGGGAAGAAGTCCCTGCGGTGGATGCAGACATGAATGAATCACAGGTTTTGTCTGACACACACAGAAGAACTCGCTATTGAAATGGAAATGTAGAGTCCCTGGGAACACGCCTGTTTGTTCAGGCACTGACATGCATAAAAATATGCAGGTGTCCAGGACTGATGCATAGAGAATTATCAGTGTGATGGAGACTGGAGTGTACAGAACCCATTTACACACAGGTGCCAGAAAAGTTAACAGAAAGGCTGGAGCTGGTGACAGATACCACGTGATAGACCCCAGCACATGTCACAGAAATACACTGTAGGCTTATACAGTGAGATAGAGCTGCAAAGGTGATTTCCTTTTTCTCTTGCAGTAAGGATGTGCTTCTGGACAATACAGTTCTGCAGTTGGATCCAGCAGTCCCAGGAGTCTACTCTGGAAATCCATACCCATTTGGAATAGATCCGGTAATTAAATTAAATTGCTCTAATAATTTGTGTTTCAATCCTGTTTCTACATACCAGGTACATCAGTAGCTCCCTGCTCTCTCTCCTGAAGCCGTGCTCTTCACTTCTTGGTATTTGCTTGTTCTTTACAGTGTCATGATGTTTTTCTTTAGCAATCAATGAAATATATATTGCTGACAGTTTTGCATAGGCTGCAGCAAAATGGTAACAAGAAGGAGCTTCCATTTTGCCAGAGAGTGGTCTTGTGCTGCAGTCTGCTCTGTCACTAGTTTGCTGGATTTGGTTTCCTTAGTTAAGTACTTAACACATTCCAGAGATACCTCACAATTTTGAAGGCAAAGTCCTGGTTTCCATGCAGTCTACTGAGCATATCAAGTGTGAAATAATGCCAGTATTATCCACATTTTCTGTGCTGTGTCCTATTTCCCTTTTTGTCCTGTTCTCTCTTTATCACGTGTTGCAATGTAGTTAATGTCAAGGTTTCCTGTTTCAGTTTTCATATTAGCCAGTTAACCTCTGTTCTGCTGGATCTACTCTCACTTCAGTTGGTCATGTCACACAAAGATACACTGTCTTCTCCTGGTTTGCAGAGACATTGGCCTTGTACCAAGTTTTTCCTAAACCCAGCTGTAAAGCTCTGCCCAGGATGTAGGCAGTCCAGTTCAGGGAGTCTCAACAGAAGATGGATTTTCTGTACGTTGTCCCGACAAAACCCTAATTTAGGTTAACCTAGGCTAGTCCCTCTTCCACTCTGGCTGCTGCCTGCTTGAGAGGCTGAGACCCCTAGCCAGAAGGGAGAAACAGCTGAAGAAGGGCTGGCAGGGACTGGGTGGAATGGAAAGCACCAGTCCCCACATGGCCCTCTCTGTAGAAATTATCTATGTCATCTGCCCAGAAAGATGGATGGCTCTTTGCACTTTGCAGGTCCTGGCAGGGTGGCTGAGATGTGTCTCTTCCATAGCAATAGAAGGGGCAAAGCATGTCGGGAAGAGGCACGTAAAGTAATGGTTTGCCTTCCAAATAACGCTGTCTTCCTCCTTTCTGTTCAGGTACCATACTTAGTGTCTGAGGTCAGAAGACTTTGGGGTCTAGGAAGTTTTAAAAGTAGAAGCAACCCCAAAGCTCTCTACCATAAAAAAGGCAGGACTGGGAAGAATCATATGGCTACTGTCCTAACACACCTGAAACGATACTGCAGATAATCTGGTTATTGTTACGGGTGATAATCTGGTCTCCATGGCCAAAGAGTTCAAATGAGCTTCTTTGTTGTTCAACCAAGAAGTTTGAACATGCTCTGCCCTTGGTACAGGTAAAGGTGGACCAAATTTCCTTAGCAGCAGGAGGATTTTTCTTGTGCCTTTCCACCTTTACTAAAGGAGATGACTCAGCCTGAGGGCAAGGAATTACACTGAAAAGATCTAGGTTCTGCTATCAGCCTTACTGGTTTCTGGAGGACTAAAGCAAAGTCATTACATCATTTTAAATCCCTGTGATTTTCTCTGTTAAACAAGGATAATACTTTATACTTTTTAGATGAGAAGCCTGGGAGAGTAAAAAGTATTATAGGGAACTTCTGGATTTCTGTTGCTTGTTATTTTCTTAGTAGAACTTGTAGGAGTAAATTGGTAGTGCCAAAGCAACATCTTCCACAAATCTGTTATTGATCAAACGCCTGAAAACCTTTTTCTTCTGTCTGTCTCTGCTCCTTCCCCCAAAGATCTGGAATATTGCATCAAACAAGCTGACTTTCCTGAACTCCTACAAAATGAAGATGTCGGTTGTCATAGGGATTGTGCACATGATTTTTGGGGTGATACTCAGTCTCTTCAACCACATGTAAGTTTGTTTCACCATGCCCATTGCTGCAGCACACAAGTCCCCATCGCTAAAGTCTCCTTTGTTTAGAGAAAGCCTCATATCTTGGGTCAGTGGCTTGAATTTTGTCCTTTCACTAGTGCAAGTAGAGAAACACTGCACACACTAACTCACACAACTGTTGGTACAGTGTGCTGAGTAGAAAGGCTGGAAGGACACCCATCACATTGCAGATACCCTGTTGAATAAACTCTGGTTTTCACTTTCTCTCTTATTTTCTTGATTCTGCTGAAATACTGAAGTACACTAAATTAAAAACAATATAGCACCTCCTCCTGCTGATAAATTTAGAAAGTCACTGAAATCTTGCACAGTGACTGTGCACGTGTTTCACCTGACTTAGTGAGCCTTTGGTCAGGATGGGTGGGTCTGCATGTCTATATCTCAGCCTCTATATTTTGCAACAAAAATAAGAAATAGTGGTAGAATGGAGGGGCTGGCACTACTGTTTTGAGAGACTCTGCAAAGGTGAAAGGTATGTAGTAACCTTCAAGGACAGAAGGTGTTTGCAGATGACAGAGAGGAGGACTGTCCCTACAGAATTGATTCTACACCTGGTTCTGACCTTCCTTGGAGTATAATGTTTAACTTTGTAAATTAGCCATTTTTAAAAAATTGGCTTTTATTTCATTGTAGTAATCTTTTGAGGTGCTGAGATACTGATGGGTCAAGTACTAAAACCCAAAGAGAATAAGTATGACAAAGTTTTTATATTTAAATAATGTATTTCATTGCTGAACACTGCAATTACAGGCTTCTTTCTCGGCCAGTGATAGTTGTATGCTCCTTAGTTGTGTTTTCCAAAGGCTAAATAGTGTACAGCACTGCCATACTTGGGTGCAACCTTGTATTAATACCTATTGTTTTAATTGTAGCTATCTTTCCTGTTTCTTTTCCAGCTACTTCAAGAGATACATAAACATTATCCTTCAGTTCATTCCTGAGATGATTTTTATTCTCTCTCTTTTTGGCTACCTGGTCTTCATGATTATTTTCAAATGGTGTCATTTTGATGTCCACTCATCCCAGAGTGCACCAAGCATCCTCATCCACTTCATCAATATGTTTCTGTTCAATTACAGTGACACTTCAAATGCTCCATTATATTTGCATCAGGTATGGATCAAGCAGCTCAAATCCACTGGGGCTGCTTTTGGTTTGGCAGTGGCTATGTGAAGAGTGCACATAAAGATGGGGAACAGGCTCAGAAGCTCAATCACAAGTGCTGGCCACATAAGAGAGCTTTGTTCTTCTGGTATTCATGTTGGCCCTGTAGACAGGTAGGACAGAGAAGCTGTCAGTCAGCGATGCAAAGGAAGCCTCACTCTTAGTGTCATTCTTACAAGAATGATGATGCAATTTAAGATACTTTGGGGGAAAATAGGAAAGAAGGATGATTACAGATGCCAAAGTGGGTATTGCAAATGTGCTGTCCTTAGGTCTGGGCAATAGGCAAAGCAAGCTTCTCCTTTCCTTGACAGTTTCTTATTTCTTCTTTGGAACACTTTATATTAAAAATAGAAGTATCTAGAGGATTTTCTGGCAGCATTTTGTCAGAAATACCTCCTTTGGGGAGTTCGTTTAAAAAAAAACAAAAAAGAAAAGCAAATGCAAAAAAATCTCCCCTAAGAGAAGACTTCTTTTAAAGGAATCTTTATTTATTTGCTCAGAATGTGGATTTTTTTTCACTTGCTTGATTTTACATCAGCAGCATCAATGAAGCATCTGCAAGCAAATGCTGCCTCCAGCCACATGTGTGCATCTACCTCTGTACAGCTGCACACTTTAACATGAGCTCAGTTTTAGGGCTGCTGGTGAGCCAGAGTTAGTAGAGAGTCCCAATCTGCTCCCAGTAACTGTGTTAAGGTTGCAAGGGACTTTGGGAAAACAGGTTTCATGGCCTTCAAAAGTCATTAGGTAATGATTTGCTTTGTAGCAACCCAAAGCCTTTCCAAAATGGCCCTTTTTTTTCCTCATATTCCCACCCCCCTACCCCACCAGTAACTGTCTGTGGCATCCTCCTGGGTAGTCTGAATACAGAGATTGTCTGAGACAACCATAAAGGGCTTAGAGATCTGAACCAGCTTTACAAAACAGTGCAAAAAGTTGTATTTTGATATTTTCTTGGGTTTGTTCTTTTGTTTGGTTTCTCTTCAAGTTTTCTTCAAGTACAAACAATTATGTTAGGACAGCAATAGCACTGGCATTCTGCAGGAACACCTTATATTGCAGGGGGTAATGTATTATCAGGCATTCAATTCCCACCTGGAATTGCAAATATGGAGCAAATCCTGGATTATGTGCTTTCCAGGGGACTTGAATGACTTACCTCTTACTGCAGCATCTCTACATTGATCAGAGCAAGGCCGGCTCACCCAGTGGTTAGGGTGTTCATGTGGGACACTGGAGAGCCAAGTTCAAGTCAGTAATGTTGGGTTTTGGCAAATTAACCCTTTCCAACATGAAAGCCTTTCATCTCCATGCCTCCAACCATCTCTAGCTGGCAGTGCTTCCTTAAGCAGGATGCATTGATTTTCATGTCCTTACAAGCAGAAGAGACCCAGCTGATACAGGGAGTATATCTGTTGTCTAAAAAAATACCCTTTATAGAATCAGGTTTCTAACCAAAAAGGCTAAGGGAAGTAAAGAAACTTTTTGCTATTCTTGTTTTGTCTTTTAGAAAGAAGTGCAGAGTTTCTTGGTCATATTTGCTCTGATTGCTGTTCCCTGGATGCTCCTAATTAAACCTTTCATCCTCCGAGCCAACCACCAGAAAGCGCAGCGCATGGTAAGGGATGTGGCTCAGGGAAGGGGGATTCAGTACAGCAAAGGCAAAGCTGAGGAGACAGACCCCAAAAGCTGTTTGTAGTGATCTAATTCCACTTTTCTCTGATCTCAGAGTTTCTCTGGTGATTTCAAACTGTGCCTTATAGCACATGCACCAATGTTATATGGACATTTGGCTGAGCTTTAAGTGGGAGCTTTACTCACAAGCCATACCCTATCTGTTGGGAGAGGAGTTAAGCTGACACCAAGCTCTTTCAAGTGTCATATCCAAAACCAGAGAAGCCGTAGACTTCTTTAGACTACAGCCTGAAGTGCTGGTAAGCCAAGACAGATCTCTGTTGCCAGTCCACAACCACCACTAACCACTGTTTGCTCTGTAGGGACAGGGCACCTGAGATACTCTTGGCCTTGGAGAGATCAACACTGCTTGGAGGAGAGGCTTGATTTAAAACCTGTTTCCCACTTTCTAGTGGTGCTTTCTTCCATAAATGATTGCCTTCACATTAATGAAGCCCTCCTTCCCATGGGCTCTGTGGTTTGCCCAGCTCTTCAGCACGTAACTGCAGCAGCTGCAGTTCCCCAGTTGTTCATTAATTCTCTTCTTTATTACACTAACAGGACTTTACTTGTCTGTCAGAATTTACTTCTCTTTATCGTTGGAGCTAGTGCCTGGAGTACCTTTTATAGGGCACAGATGTTTCCATTCGAAGAAAGAGATGCTGGTTGTGCTGTGTGACCTTTTCCAACCCAGTCACTTCTGACCTATAACTGAAAGCCAGGTCCCTGGGAGACCTTTGCAGCCCTGCCTCTGCACTGTAATTTCTTATTTTGTCATTCTTCTGGGATTTGGATGAAAGCTTGACATGGCTGACTCCATCTCCTGCTTTTATGCTAGCAACATCTGACAGCTTTTCCCCACCTCCTATTATGCTCCTGTATTTCTGTTCCTGATTTTCATATGTTAGCTGTCTGATCACATCTCACATTTATCCAGATTTATATGTTTGCTCCAAAGTCTGTTCTTTATGCTGACATTCAGGTAAAGCAAAGGTAAAGCAAAGATAAAGCAAAGATAAAGCGGGTGTGCCAATGATTACTGCTGCAGTAGGAAACAATATGTTATCATAAGACCTTGGCCATGAAACCTGCTGGAAGCTATAAAGGGTGACAGGGCAGAACCTGACAGAAGCCATGCGGTCTGTGTTTGGTTGTGCTGTATAATAGGACCATTATCATCACATAATGTAGGGCTGTTCTTACACTGGGCTGTCATTTCTAGAGTGAGGCTCAGGTCAGGTTGTTGAGGCCTCTGGAAAAAGCTCTGTAGAGAATGATTATGGATAGAAGATGGGTTGTCATGGGGTTACTGTCAGTTTAAAACTAATCGAGAGATCTGAACTGTATTTCTCTGGTATCCCAGGAACTGTGTGACTTTTATCAAGTAACCTGATCCTTTCAGGCTCCATTTCCCTTTCACTTGATGCTAATTCCCTTGATTTGCACCCATCTAATTGAGCTCTTCAGCTTTAACATGCCTCAGTTTTCTCATTTGCCAGAAATGATGGATCTTACCATGGTGGGTATAAAGGGTGCATGATGAGACTAGAAACCAGCTCCAAATTAGTTGGAATCTCTGGAAAATTCTCTAAGATGGAAAATATTTAAGTATCACTAGCTGTTTGGCAGGAGTACTCTTTTTCTATGCTCCATAATGACTAAGTATCCTCATGTTCATGGTGGAGTTTTTCATATGTTGCCCATCGTGAGGTTATTGATGGAGCTCTGAGCTATGGTCTGCTTCATTTTGGTACCATGTAGCATGATATAAAATACGTATTACATTTTGTTTCTGAAAGATTCGGTCTCAAGGCATCTCAGGAAATCCTGGAGGTGAAAGTGAGGTAGATTGCCCAGACACTAATCGCTCCAAGAAAGCTTCCCAAGGAGACCACACTGGTGGCCATGGAGGACATGAGGATGATGATGAAGAGGTAAGACAATGTAGGCAGAAAATTATTCAGACAGACACAATGGTAGAAGACACAAAGTTAAGCAGAAGACTTTTGCAGAGTTGCCAACCCTACATTTAGACAAGGTACCAAGATGTGCTCTTGCATCAGTTTGTGTTTCCAAACAGAGTAAGCTTTGAATTTTCATACAATGAATTCCTCAAAGTTTTTCCTTTAGTTTTTGCTTGGTGAGGGCAAGCATTCTTGCAGACCTCAAGCCCCCTAGTGAAGACAGGCATCTGTACAATCCCCAAGCTTTTGTTTCACCAAGGGCGGTTGTTTCACTTCCACATTGCACCCAGAGAAAGTCAAGCCTTCCCCAAGAGTCACTGAGTTTTCCTTCATTTAAGCTGAAAAGGAGCATTTAGAAGTTAGCAGCCTGCAGCGTTGGCTAAGGAGAAAAGTTTTCCTTTGGTGGATGTTGTCAGGGGTTTCTGCAGTATGCAGCAACACAGAGGAAAAAGTTACAAAAGTTTCTAGCAGCTGGGAGTACCAACAATACTGAGTGTGTAGATGGGTGGCTGTTCCCAGCCACAGGGAATATTCACAGTTTAGAAGGTATGCTTATTCAGTGGTATCTCCCAAAATGTGTATGCCAATAGGCAGATAGTCTGAAAACCCCTATTTTATGTACGAATTTCTGTCTCTGTAAGAAATCACAAAGATTGGTAGCAACTGGATTGACATCTGAAGATTTGAAATTGTAAAACTGGAATATGAACTGGTTTCTGAACATTTGCTTTTCACTGGAATTGTATTTCTTTAGGGAGAGTGTATGAGAAGATCATACAAAATTGGCACTTTTCAGAGCAGTCTCTTTATCTGAGAAATATCTTTGTGTTGCTCAGGCCATAGCAAGGAAACAGAGGAGTAGGAAGAGCCTTTGATGGAGTGTTGCTGTGTTAACCAGGTGCATTTGGTTTTTTGTTGTTTCAGTTCAATTTCGGAGACATATTTGTCCACCAAGCTATTCATACCATTGAATACTGCCTTGGCTGCATCTCCAACACAGCATCCTACTTGAGGCTCTGGGCACTGAGCTTAGCCCATGCACGTGAGTGACTGACTACCTCTAGCTACCTCACCAGCAACCCCACTGCTTCTGATGGTGTTTATTGCTGTGAATTTCTCCATGAAACCAAAGTCCACCTTGCAGACATTTGTGTTTCAGAATGTTTTACTTCAGGCAATTCAATCCAAGTACTTTGTGATGGCCAGCTCGGTTTTCAGTGGTGATCCTTGGCAGTTATATATCAGGCAGCTCCTGACTGCATTCACTGACTGGGCACCTTTCCCACGCTCCTCTAGCTATCCCTCTGGAATAGCCATGGTGTGTGGCATGGTGGGAGGAGCAGTCCAAATGGGTAATCCAGTCCATAGAGGTAAAGGCAGTATGGGAACTACAGCTTCATTTCCCAAGGGGCACTTGCTGTAGCCTTAGGGTATGCAGATGAATGTCAAAATGACTTGAAACAGCTATTTTGATTTGGTTCAGCAAGCTAAAAAGTAAAGTTTTGGTTCAAGAACTCCTGTAATTTGTAATTTTCACTGGTATTTTTCCCAGCAACATTTAGTGGAATCTACATTCCATGAGAAATACACAGCATTTCAATGTCTTTAGTCTTGATTTAAGATAAAAACAAGTGCTCAAATACTAGAAATTGCCTCAGGCTGGAACTTCAGATTTTTAAGTACTCTAATTTTTCTAAAATGTTTTTGATTAATCTTGCTGTACTGCCTCTGGCTAGGAGTTGTGCCTGCCCTAAAGAATTGGGTACACAGAAAAGGAAAACAAAAGGGGGGGGGGTTACCATGGACTGGCAGGGATAAGCTATAGTTCTTGGCACAAAAATGACCTCAGAAGGAGTTGAGTGGATGTTAATGCACATTAGCTTTACATGGAGGACAAGTATCTAAATGAAGTAAAGTAAATCAACTAAGATGCTTAGTTAAGGTCAGTTCTATGTATTATGTCAGAACCCTGCTGGAAAACCACAATATTCCTTTGCAGCCTTACAAATTAGCATTGACAGGAGCATTTTTTCCCAGGGCAGCAGTTGCAAGGAATCCCTTGCATTTGTTGTCACCTGAAGTAACAGATCACTGAATCTGAACAATGCTCAAGGACCAATGACTAGCAAAATGGAAGGCTGAACTGGTGGCTGGAGCATCTGGATGTAGCAAAGCTGGGCTAAGTCCTTGCTTTGCCTGTATTAGAAGAGGAAAGTTGTTCAGTCCTGAATCTATCCTGTGACTGGGGTAGTTAAAACTATGTTATTGAGCTGACAGGACACATCAGACTATACACCAGGGCTGTGAATGTTGATATAAACCTGTGCAGGAAAAAAAAAGTAATCTTTAAGAGCATGCAAGCAACCTAAACACTAACGCAGCCTGCCTTGGGAGGGACCAACCAGTTGTCACCACAGCTTCTCCATGACACCCTAAGAGAAGTGGTTTGGAGAACAAATGGAAATTAGGATGTCTCCTGTGCGTCTTAGCTAGCATCAATCAGCACAGCCTGTAACCTAATCTACACACATACTGACAATGTCAGTCAATCATGTTCACTGGGATTAGAAGCAGGCAGTCCTAGAAGGCTGCACGTACTGCCTCTCTGCCGTGTTAAAGAGATGGAAATGAACTGATGACTGCATCATGCCAGGGTGACAGCAGTCTTGGTAGTGTGCTTGCATTGCCTTGTGACACAAAGCCAATCCAAAACAGCACCATCAGCTTCCAGCACAGTGAAGAGGAGCACTGGAAAACAACCAGCATCCACTTGCCTTCCCCAGTCATCACAGAGATGCAAGGTGGCCATCATGTACATGATTCCTGGCATTTACATTTTATCCTTGGCCAACTCATCTAACTGAGCTGCCAGACCATGCACTGTGTCTGTCCACAGCTGTTGCTCACACTCTTTTCCCTTTATTTCCTTTTGCAGAACTGTCAGAGGTCCTTTGGACAATGGTGATGCACAACGGGTTCAACAGCAGCAGCTGGGCAGGCCTCATCATCATCTTCATCATCTTCGCAGCGTTTGCAGTGCTGACGGTAGCCATCCTGCTTGTCATGGAGGGGCTCTCAGCCTTTCTGCATGCCTTGCGTCTGCACTGGTAGGTGGTATGGTCTTCTGGAACTTTCCCAGAGCAGGTTTTGGGAGTGATCAGGCTGTGGAAACAGGTGGCCACACCAGTAAGTGTTAGACATACTGTGCTAGTACCTATGCATTAGGACATCAGTTCCTTTTGGTAAAAAAAGGAGGGAGACTCCTCCAAAGGAAAGTCAGAGCACCCTGCTCCATCTGTGATCTGCTCCCTGGAGCAAGTTTCCTGTCTTCCTGAGCTTGTGGTTGCTGTGGGCATGTGTGGCAAATGGGAACCTGCAGTTCTGCCCTGGCAAACATTCAGAGCTATGGAGGCCACCTTGACCTGTGTAGTAAGGCCTGAAAGCACCACAGCCACACCACCAGTTGTGTATCCCATCCAGGGTTACCATCAAACAAGACAGCTGGGGACTACTTAGGGCAGCAAGCGTTCAGGCTGGCACTGCACAACCTCCTGAAAACCAGAGTCAGCACTTGTGCCATCAGCCCAGGTTGAGCTCCAGGCTGCTTTGGCTTTGTGGCAGACCCACTTCAAGTGAGCTCATGTTGGCTTTAACTAGATCTCAGTCCAGGCAAGGACAGCAGTGCAGGTGCACCATTGAGCTAATATGTAAAGCAAGACCAGGGCAATAAATCACCCTTCACTACCACCATAACTTGGCACCCTGCTCAAGCACTCAAGCTGGGGCCTTTTTCACCACATAAAGTCCCACCACAAACCACAGCTGCTGCCATGGCAAACCCTGATGCAGTTGCTTGTCATTATGCAGGGAGGGGAGATGTCTGTCTCCCATGGGAACATGCAACCAGAAGGTGGTTATCCCAACTCTCAGAGCTACTAGAAGCAGCTAGTGGGTATGCAAGGTCCTGCTGGCTGGCCTCACTAGTAGTGTTTCCAGGATGACTGATGGAAAGTCAAAGCCAATGTGTGCTATGTTGGTCACTGGGCTGCCTGTGTCTCACTGCTGTCCCCAGAAGGAGCCTATGTTCATGGCTCAGTGCCTATCATCTCTCATGGTCTCCCTTTTCCCATGGGTGCCTCGTTTAAGCCTCTCAGCTTGCTGTAGGTCCTGCCTGTGGGCAGCACTGATGCTCCTCTCTGCTCCTCCCCAGGGTAGAGTTCCAGAACAAGTTCTACGTGGGAGCTGGGTACAAATTTTCTCCATTCTCTTTCAAGTACATCATCGATGGCACTGCAGAAGAGTGAAGCCAGTGCATTGCTGTTTCATTCCTCAGAACAGGCTCTACTATCCTGTGGTCACTCACCCCTAGAGTAGGGCATATGGGATGAAACAGAATGGGATGTGGCCCTTGGAAGAAGAGCAGCTGTAGATGAAATTGTCTTAGCTACGTACACATATGCTGCCGTACCATCTGAGAGCTGAACTGCATCGGTTGAGCTGGCTGAACCCTTGGCTGAGTATCTCTGCTGATGTCTTCGTCAACTACATGGTCCTCAGCATTTGATTGGTCAGCTGCCTACTGTGTGGTTGAAAAGAGGAGATGCAGCCTTTGAAATAAATTGGTTATCAATAATCAACTCACATGCACTTCACTCCATTTACTGCCTTGTCTCTGTGGCATATTTCTTTCCAAGGAAAATATGTTTTGGCTGTTGTTTCAGGCTGGGGTTGATCATATGACAATGATTAAGTCCCTTATAAGATTGCAGCCCTTCATTTAGCACACAATGCAAACCAGCTCAAAGACAGATCATGTTGCAGGCTTTCAATTTTCTACATGCTTTACTACAACAACCCTCTTTTTATCTGATTTGCTCCAGGGCTTAACAGCAGTGGATTACAGAGGTTTGTACACGTCATTACTTAACAAAAGTGTTAGTTTTGAGCTGCGTAAACAAAGGAGTATGCCAGTTTCCACACTGGCAGCCAATTTATTTCTCTCTATCGACTTGTTTCTCGCTAGAGACTTAAGATGACTCCTCCTGTGCTGTATTTTTCAAGGGTTATTAAAGCAGACTGCATGGAAGTGCTAATACCTAATGAAGAGAAAGAAGGAATCAAACAATTGAGGGGAATTTGAAATATTGATGTATTGGGATCTATCCTAAATATTCATGAATTACTAATCTTCCAAATTGAATAGTCTTAATCATAACAATTTATATTTCTAATTCTGGAGGATGTAAAATCCCAACATGGCACACCAATAGATTTGGAGGTGACAGTGTCCCCTTCCAAACAAACCCCATTTTCAAACCTCACACCCCTGATACTCAGATCCACCAAGGAAACCCACCAGACAGTGTTCCCAGCAGGGGACACAGTGCAATTGTCATCACAGGAGGTGAGTCCGGAGTAGTCAGGCTTGAGAGCCACCTTCCTGCAACAGCAGGAAGGGAGAACCTGCAGCCCCAGGCAAAGCAGCTGTTCCAAGTTGTCCCTTGTGGCGTCAAGAAACCATAGTGGCATTGGCCTTTTAACAACAGCTTGGGTTTGAAGCAGCAGCTGGAGCTGAGAAGAGGTGGGGCAAAGGAATGTGTCCATGAGGCACCTGTGGCCTCGTGCCACCCATTCCTTGGGCAGGGGTAACCTACGGTACAGATAAAAACCATGTGGACAGGAACGCAGCTGGTGTCACAGTTGCTCAGCGTATGCCCATCACCTTTGTTCCTTCCAGCCTATTTCATTTGTTCCTATTCAGGAGAAAAGCTGCCTTGAAGTAGGAGAGGCCAAACTAGCTTCATGCATTGCCAAACGCAGAGAAAAAAATGTGCTTTATGAAACATCAGGTGGGTTTTCTGCACAGCCACGTATTTTATCTCTATTGCACCCTTCCATGTGATTGCAGTGTAACTGAGAATTCAGGTGATTACCTGAAACAGGATATCTGTTCCTTTTAGAGCTTCTTTGTATTCTGCTTCCTGCCTGAGGTCTACATTTTAAGCAAGAAAAGCAAGTTACCCTGTGAACACGGCGGATGGCAAGATGGGCTGTTGCTTACTGCACCGAACAGCGGTTCAGGCATTCAGCTTGTCTGCATTCAGGTCTCCCTGTCTGTGCGCAGCTGAGTAAAGCAGCAGGGCCTGTGGCTCACCTGAGCACTCATGACAGGAGGATGGCACTTCCCTGCTCCACACTAAGCCCAAGCCCACTTACAATCAGGGGAGCATTCAGGCGAAATACCACTGAGAGGCAGGGTTGGTCTTACACACTTTGAGAAGAGCCTTGGCTTTCATCTTGGTTGTTTTTAAGACCTCTTTAAACACCCAGAAACATTTCAGAGAACGTCTTGTTTTTAAAAGGTTTTCCTACAGAGGATGAGGGGGACTTTGGAGCAGAGCAGGGACTGGTGGTTCCCCTGCACAGCTGCTAAGCTGAATGGGACCATGTTTTCTGGTTGGTTTTGTGAATGTGGCCACCAGATGCAACCAGATCCAGCAGGAGACTACTAGTGCAGGCTAACAGACCTCAGTACGACAGCCTGGTGTCTTTATCTGAGCTTTACCCATTGCTGGAGGAGGTGTGACTTGTAACTCCCTGATTGGGAACTCTTCCCAAGTCAGGACCTCAGCAGACCCCTCTGGGGAAGACTCGGGATCTGTGCCTAGGGAAGAATATGTGCTTCTGGATCCAAAGCTCATCCCATTGCTGGGAAGGTGTTTTTTTCTGGAAGCTGGTGACATGAGTTATATAATTTTGTAGGAAATTACTGTTAAGTCAATGAATGACTACATAGGAAGGGAAAGGGATAAGAAAGACAATCAAACCAGTTTCAGTCAGTCAGGCTCATTCTCTCTGTATTTTTTATCCCTTCTCACCAGAGCCATGACTGTGTGTGGCCAGACCCTCCCTCCAGGACAATTTTGGTGATGTGGAGGATGAGGAAAGCCATGTATCCCGTTCTTGTCAGTCTCTTAGGTCCTGTGCACTGGAGATGATGAACTGGCTTTGGAATGAGCTTTCATAAACCTGAGGAGTCAACACTTTCTTGGAGCCCAGCCCCTAGCTCCTGCAGCAAACAGCACTTTCCTCAGTGTCTACCCATATGATAGCTCTCCATCATGTCCTTGGCCAGCATGGGGTCCTTTCTTTTCACCCTCACTCTTTTATTTCTTCTGGAGCTTTCATACATGTAGACGTTTCCATTCCTGCTTCACTCTGGCCAGTCTCTACATTGCTGTGGCAAATAACTAAAATATCATGAGGTAGTTAAAAAAGTGTAATAGACATAGTATCCCCTTGTTCAGTCCCAAACATCTGGGCCTGAAAGCACATCTCTCTGGCTGAGAATTTCACTGGTATTTTGTTCATTTTTTCCCTTCTGTGCTGGGAAGCTGGAATGCCAAAACATCTGCACCCTTCTGTGATTGCACGTACACTGTCTGAGTCTTTGCAATGAAAACATAATAGTATGGATCTGGCAGCCTGGATCATTCATCTTGTTCAGATGCCAATAACAGCTGTAGCTGGATATTAGATATTATTAAGAAGGAGATGTAAAATAAGGCTGTGAAATAGCATATGTTGGCTGGTAGCAAATGTCTTCCTGATGCTTGGAAGCATGAGATTCGGCATGGGGGTTACATGCTTTGATAAAACTACTGCAGCATTCCTGCCAGCTCAGTGTGTGGATTTCAAAACAGAGGGATTTTGGGAACCCTCCTGAGAGAGACAGAGACACAAAACAATATCCCAGTGTCTTCGCTGGCCTTAATACCAACACACTCAAGCTGTAAAGGTTGACATATTCACTCCTAGTCAAGAGCACATGGCGACTGTAGCTCAGATTCACTGGCCAACACGACCTGTAGCACTAAGAGGAACAGTCCTCATTTCTTTCATGGTGATGACACCCAAGTTGGCTTCACCTGGCCTTAGTGGGGCCAGCTGCTGAAGCACCTGAGCACTGCACAGAGCTTTGCAGGTGGCAAAGGTGGCTTTCATGGGCATTGGTGCTGAGGGACCTGCCCCCTAAACCTGCCAGCTAAAGTCTTGCTGGTATGGCAATAGGAGTATCTCCCCAGCACCCTCTCTCCATCTCTCTGGGGTCATCCCTACAAGACAGGATGGGCAGCCCCTCTGGAGGACTTGTAGGTGCCACGGGACCAGCACAGGTCAGCACCGGGACACCCTGTCTCCAGCACCTCCTTCTGGGGGGCGGAGGAGGATAGAAAGGGACCTGCCTCTGCCCAGCAAGGAGGAAATCTGACTCCTGGAAGCTGGATCCCAAACCTACATTAGCACCCACACTGCAAAAGGAAAACAACAGGAGGGAAAGAAACAGTCAGCAAGGAGGAAACACCTGCTCCTCTGTGCCTGAGACACTGCTGAGGTAAGAAAGCTTCACTCAGAAAAAAGTTAAAAATTAATCAAGCCTTGACTTAGTAGTGGGTTATTATGTAGCCTACTATTAGTGGGGT
This sequence comes from Zapornia atra, assembly GCA_013400835.1. Classification (NCBI taxonomy): domain Eukaryota; kingdom Metazoa; phylum Chordata; class Aves; order Gruiformes; family Rallidae; genus Zapornia; species Zapornia atra. The sequence continues at coordinate 47,755 of VZTU01007143.1, forward strand.
GATCTGATTATTCATATGCCACATGCAGAAGTTCTCTGCTCTTTGGGGAGTATTTGTGTGCCCCTTATGTCCTCACAGCCCTTTGGTGCGGGGTCCTTCTGCCAGGTCCCAGCGGCAGTCTCACTGCACTCTTGGTTGGATGGAGGATCGCTGTTTTCCCTGCCAGCAGCAGCTTTGTCACTGCTGTTCTTCTGGCTCGTGTAGTTGTCATTTAGCATTTCCAGTGGGATTTACAATTAGGGGGAAACTTGTGACTCCCTGAAGAAGCATGACAGACACTAATACTCCATCAAGGCAAAGAGGGCTGTGAAGGTTTGGGACAAGCAAACCATGGGTTCGCTAGGAACTGTTAGGAGGTTTAATGAAGTGTTGCATATAAAGCTCTGTCTTTTGGACAGAAATGCTAGAGCAGAGCATAGAGGGCCAGGGACCTACCTGAAGAGTGGCTTCTTGTCTGCTTTATGGATAAGTGAATTTTGCTCCAGCTGCTCCAATACCTGGGCAGAGGGGGATGCAGGTGCCAGCACAGATTTCTGGTGTTATTTGAGATGCTGGAGTAGGTATCCCCCCTTCTCATCTGCTGCTATTTGAGAGCAGTGTAGGTCTCTTAGAGGTGCTATCTGCCATCCTGATGCCTCAGGAGATGTCTTGAGTACTGTGGAGTGTCAGAGGTGGCACTGCACTCTTCTGCTTGAGTGCCTGAGCTTCACCAGGGGTCCTGCACAGCAGCTCCAGGGATTGGGGTTTCTTTCCCTTTCCTGGAAGAGCTGCAGCACTTCCCAGTATGATGGTACATAGCCCAGAGCAATTGAGAGCCAGTGAAACACTCCAGCACCTCTAAGCAAAAACTAGCAGAGCATCCCAGCATCAGAACGGGTGGGAAAGGGCCTAGGGCTTGATCCTTGTCCTGGGCATGCCCCAGCCTGGCCTGCCAACACCCTGGGCTGTGCCCACTGCAGGCTTCTGAGGAGAGTCAGACACAGGCTTGATGTGGCAGCTTAGGGCAGTGTGTATCTGCAGGACCCTAATTATAAAGGAACAACAAAGGAGAGAAACAGGTCCCCAGAGTTTGTCCCCTTAAGCGATTCGGCCACACAGTAAAGCTTGATGTCTTCTTGCAGGCTCTTCTAGTGTCTTGTTTGGTTGCTCTTGAGCTGATTCCACTTGGAAATGGTCCCTAGCTGGTGTCCAGCATGGTCGGCTGGTGGCACTGTGTGCTGCCCCTGAGGATGCTGCTGAGAGACGGTTATAGGCAAGATCCTACGTGTGCTCTTGGATGCTGAACTGTAATGATCAGTAACAGCGAGGTCAGCGTAAGTGACCCAACCAACCAATCTGCATGAGCCCTTAATGAGCCCCTTATAGCTGCACTTCAGAATAATGCAACTCCACACTTTTCCTGTCCGTGCTGCCTCTGTCTCAGCTGGGATTCTGCATCGTTCATTAGATGCTCTCGGTCATTAATTCCCTCCACTCTCACCCTTCTTCAGTCCCCCAGCCACTGCTGGGGGGCTGTGAATGCTGCCTGGGCCAAGTCTAGTACCCCTGCAGGGAGGTAATCAGAGGAGGGGGTGTCGTCAGATTGAAAATGTGTTGAGCCCCCGACCCCAGTATGCCCCAGCAGGAAAGCCTGTGGGTGAAAGCAAGTGGTGTGCTTAATCCCTGCCCTGGGATTAAGATGAGCTTTTCTGATCAGGAAAAGCGGCTGTGATCAAGTCAAGGGATCTAGCACTGGAAACAAGAAACACTGGGAAAAAAGCCAGCTCTCCCCTGTTGCAATCCAGAACACACAGCAGTGTTTCTTGCTGACCTGAGAGGACTGCGATTAACGTGGGGGGTGATTAGCATGGGGGGGATGATTAGTGTGGGGGGTGGAGGTGAGGCAGAGGATCAGGTTTGCAGCAGGAAGCGCTGTGCTGGCAAGGTGCGGGCGGGGTGAGGAGGATCGTGGTGCCTGTCTCCCAGTAGCCATGCCATCGCAGGGCAGCCAGGGTCATGGGAGCAGGCTAGGCCAGGAAGAAACATCTCCCAGCAGCTGCCTGAAACAACCCTGTGTTTCAGCATATCTGAATGACTCCATTCCGGCATGGGATGCTGCTCTTGCTGGCTTACTACTCAGATGGCTTTGTGACTGGCCAGTGGTTTAACAGTTTAATCCCAGCCTTGCCTGACAGCATTGGTGAACCCCAGCAGGAGCTGAGATGGCCACTGCACCGAAAGAGGCAGAAAATGCTATTGGCTTGGAGGAAATCCACATGGAGAGACAAGAACCTCCAAAAGGTGGGTTTGTATTGGCAGGACTGGAAATCTGGGTCCTCATTTAGCCAGGGCAGAGGGAGGGTCTCTGGTCCTGGTGCTCCAGCTGCCTAAAACCTCTGTACACAGAGCCAGAAGCATCAGCTTCATACCGCCCCTCTCCCATCACAGCGATCAGATGGATGGCTGCTACGTATGGTGGTGGGAAGAGCTGGCTGGCTTGGTTTCCTCAGGCCCTCACTTTGTGCAGACATTTTACTGGACCCTTAATTCAATGATTCTTTCATTTGGGATAATTTATTTTTGAAAAGAAAAATGTATTCCATTTCAAAAGCATTTTAAAGTGAAAGAAAATGTGGAAAAGCATACAACAAAAAGGCTCTGCATCTAAATAAAAATAATAATAAAAAGAATTCTCCTGAAATTCTGCAGTAAGTTCTGTTCCATTTCAGGGGTAGTGTTGACAGGTTTGAGATGACATAGTTGGGAGATAAATGACCTGACAGAAAAATGTATGCAGCTATGACTTTACTTAAATAAGAGCTTAAAAGTATACATATACCAAAATCTTTCTGCCAGGTCTATTTATAAGGCCATCCCAGCTCTGATCTTAAGATGCTTTGCTTACTCCTGAAATGGGGGGGAAAGTCAGGAATGAAGGCTTGGGAGGTGAAACCGAGCCCAGAGTCCCTGGTTATGCTCATCTTGCAGGGCTCAGACCTGGGGCAGCCCCCAGCTCACATGGCCTGTGCTGGGAGTGGGCCTGTACCCCAGGGGTGCAGTGAGACTGAGCCTCACGGTGGTTTGGGAAGAGAGGTAGACCATTGCCCAGACACAGTCCCAGCCACATGTTTCTGAAGCAGCATTGGTATCTCAGCACAGGGCTGCCCTTTCCCCATGCCCAGCCTGCCCCTCTCTGCTGGCTGCTGTTTCAGCAAGCCCCTGACGTGCCTGGCCACCAGCATGCCCAGCAGACACATAACTGGTAGATGTTTCCAGCCTTTTTCCTGGTGCAGTTCCACAGTACCACAAAAACCATTGACTTTTCATAAACAGGAGGTACAATTTGGCTGCTGACTTGTTTTTTTTACCTCTGTCTTTCTTTCCCTTTGGTGTTCAGGGCAGAAGACATTCACAGTGGAAGAAGCTGTGGAAACCATTGGGTTTGGGAGGTTCCACATTGCGCTTTTCCTGATCATGGGCAGCACTGGGGTAGGTGTCTGCAGCCATCTGCACTGGCCTGGAAAAACACTCTTCTCATTTTCCTTTTGACTGTGCACACCTGGGCACATATTGCAGCCCATTTTTTCACATATACTGTCTCAAGCACAATTTCCACTGTTGTCATCTTTGGCCAAAATCAATGTTGGCCACAATTGATATCTGGCCTATTTCAGTGCTGAGCAGGTTGGCCCAAAGCATCCTGGCCCAAAGCATCCTGGCCTGGCCCCTGCCCTGGAGCACCGTCCCACCAAGCAACACTGATGGGGCACATCTTCAGTAGTGTGTGAGGGTTAGGTTTAGCCTCCCAAATGTGTTTTTCATGCCATCCCCCGGGCACCCAAACCCTGTGCAATCTGGCACCAGAGGACTATCCTCCATTCACCCGTGGCTACCTGAGGAAAAAAATTCCTACCTGCCAGGATCTTGTGTTAATGGTGTTTGGGAACTGGGGCAAAAGCCTGAGGCCAGGCCAGGATAAAGATGGGATGAGGACATATCCATGAGGATCGTTGCAGCTGAGGTATAAAAGCCTCTAGCTATGTGTAAATGAGAGGCTCCTTTCTTAGCTGAAGCCAGCTGCTGGGGCAAAGAGCCAACGGAGTGATGATGTTTTTAATCAAAAACAGTTTTAAGAGGTCATCTCTGTGTTAAATGCCCAAATTCACAGCAGGGCACATAACTGAGCAGCTTCGTTTCCAGAGATAGTTGAAGACTTTCCACTAGCACAGCTGGGTAAGAGTCTCCCTGGCCTAGATAAACCATGTGCTTTGATACATGCTTTCTAGCTGCACATTTCTCCCTCGCTCTCCCTGCTTCCCAGTGCTTACATCTTCCAGATCAGGCACAGAGCTCACATCACTGTGGAGGCACCATGGCTTCATAGAGCTGTTTTGACATGGTGGGACTGCCATGGGTGTAGGCTTGGTAGAACTGAGGGACTTTCTCTTGTGTGACACCTGTGGCTTCCCTTCTTGCTAACATGCACGCTTGTTCCCCAAGGTGGCTGAAGCCATGGAGATCATGCTAATAGCTGTTGTGTCCCCTCTCATCCGATGCGAGTGGCAGCTTCAAGACTGGCAGGTAGCCTTAGTGACAACGGTGAGTGACTTGTGTTTCTGGCACCCAAGTCATCCACAATGTGGTCACTGTCAGGGGCACCACCGCAGAGTTTGTAAAGTACATTTCCCAGTGGAGCAAATAAACTCCTGGGGTGTCCTCTCAGGGACAGGAACAGTACCACAACTGTTCCAGAAGGTGAGCTAACACAAGCACACATCTATGCCCAGAGCTGTAATGCCAAAACAACTCCCCAGTTCCATCTTCTTACTTTGAAGCCCTTGTCACCCAACCCTCAGCTAGGAGGGTTGAAGCGTTGGAGGAAGTCAGCCCCTGAAAGCCACCTTGCTCATGGCTCTGGGCACTGAGTTCATCCTGCTGCTCAGAAAGCATTCAGCTCACCCGCAGTTCAAAGAGCAGAGCTGTCTGGTGCTGCTGGTAGTGAGCCCTCCACAGTGGTGTTTCAATTCCCTTCAGATGGTGTTTTTTGGCTACATGGTCTTCAGCATAGCACTTGGGCTCCTGGCCGACAGGTACGGCCGCTGGAAGGTGAGTGATGGGGGCTGCATGTCCTCTTCCTGAGCTCCACAGGAGCCTCACACCTGGCTGAGCCTGTGGTGTGATGACCCTTATTTTGCCCCTTTTGCAGATTCTGCTGCTCTCATTCCTCTGGGCAGCCTATTTCTCCTTGCTGACCTCGTTTGCCCCATCCTACATCTGGTTTGTGTTCCTGCGGGCCCTGGTAGGCGGTGGCGTGTCGGGCCACGCACAAGGGTAAGGCCGTGCTTGGTGCCCTGTGGCACGGGCAGTGGCAAGCCAGCCTACACGGTGGGGGGATAGCAGAGGCACCCATGGGCCCAAGGGGGCCGGGTTCCCGGGTTTACAGCAAGAAGGCTCCCTTCGGCTCATTTTGGCTGGCCCAGTTTCCCTAGGCTGTGACCCAGAGGAGCCGGCAGGGAAGGGGCCTCCGTGGGGGCTGGACACCGAAAGGGGAGCAAATCCCCACATCTCCTTAAAACAAAATGCAGTTCTGTAATTTCACTGAATCCCTGTCAGTCAACCTAAATTGCAGTTCTCAAGGACTTCCAAGCCCAGGAATAGAGGGGGCAGCTGGTTTACATTAAGCCAGTGACAGAGGGGATTATTAAGCACATATATTATAAAAACAATTAGACAGGTAACAGATGAGTGAAGGCTGCTTCCTCGTAAAAATGTCACAACAATTCTGCTTAAGTGGCAAATTCTTCTTGAACTGATGTAAAAAGTTCCCACTTAAACGAAACTTTTTACCCTGTTGGGGTGGAAAGGGGGATGTGGAAGGGGGAGAGGAGAAATCCACAATATTAACAACCACTTCACTAGGAGCCTGGCAAAAGAAATTTCTTTTGACTCTCTCAGGGAAACAAAAGCAATGTTACACCACCTTCCATGGTTCTTTGAAGCCTGGTTGCTGCCCAAGCAGGAAAGCCCAAAGCTGGTTGTGTTGACCCAAGAGCATTTTGCTGGAGTGAAGGACTGGAGCGAGATAGGTGCTGTTGGGAAGAGAAGGCACCATGCACAGGGGTTGTGTGCCCCCCGAGCTCCCAAGCCTAACTCCCTCACGGGAAGGCACCCAATCCCTGGCCTGGGGGGGAATCTGCACATTTTATAAGACATATCAGTGGCTGAGATAGAAGGAACCAACATGGGTCTCTCCCCACGCCTCTCTCCAGCCAAAGAAATGCAACTCACACCTCTGAGCTTGAGAGATGCCAGTGGCAGGCACTCCCCAAGGGCTACCCAATGATTTGTTAAAAGTGGAAGGTGCTGTTTTCTTGATTTAATGGAAAAAAAAATTGCTATAAATTGTCCACTTCTGCAAACATACTCTGCACCTCTGCTGACACCTTCCTGTAGGTTTCCCAGTGCACTGGCTGCAGTGTTTACCTGCCTTCGGGATACATCCTGCGGCCACAGCGGCGAGGGGACTCATGCTGTGCCTCTCCCTCGCACATAACTGGGTGCCTGCCTGAGTGAAAGGCACATTGAGCAGGGATCCCCCATCTCTGGGTGCTCAGTGCAGGAAGAGAGATGGCAATCTCTCTGTCAGCAGCAACATTCAGCACTGACTGAGCTGAGCTGCTACTTGAACTGTACAGAAATTTCATTTGTTGCTGTATTTCTGGCTTTTTTTCCCCTTTTTCACCAGGCTTATCATAAAAACGGAATTTTTGCCCACCAAATACAGAGGATACATGTTGCCCTTATCTCAGGTAAGAGTGAGTGTGTTACTCTTTCTTCTAGCTCCAAGTCCTGGGAGGTTTGTCCTGCTGCTGTTGGGAAGCCAGGTTTCCAATGCACCAGCCTTTCTCCCAGAGTATTCACACTTGTCTGGGACCGAGCAAGTGCCTGCTGCCTCGTGCGCCCTGGAGCGTGGCAGCTGCGTTATTAAAGATGTACACAGGCAGCTGCCTGCAGAACAGGCAATATCTTCTCAAATAATTGGATGCTCCAGACATTGCATGGGGACTTTGAGTGATGGCTGGCATCTAGCCTCTTTGTTGCCATATCAGAAACTCTGCTGCCTGCTCTAACAGGGCTGGTGTCGCTGGGCTGTCCAGCAGGCTCTGGGGCTGGCGGCACCACTAGTCCCCTCCCAGCCAGGGGTCATCCCTGCCTCTCTTTGGAGCCCCAGTGCTTAACAAGCAGTTAATGGGGTGATTCCTGGATGAGTTCCTAACCTGTGTCTCCCCGTCCCTAACCAGGGATGGCATGGGGCTTTGCATAGCATAGGACTAGAATAGATAGTAGATAGTCCCACATTCAGCCTGAGACATGCTGGGAGGGTTGTGACTCCTTGCTGGGCAAAGGCCACAGCAAGCATGACTGGTGGTGTGGCTTACTCCGGATTTCACAGAATCATAGAATGTGTTCAGTTGGAAGGGGCCTTTAAGGGCCATCTAGTCCAACCCCCTGCAGTAAGCAGGGACACCTTTAACTAGATCAGGTTGCTCAGAGCTTCATCAAGCCTGACCTGGAATGTCTGCAGGGATGGGGCCTCCATCACTTCTCCGGGCAATCTGTTCCAGTGTCTCACCACCCTCACAGTAAAGAACTTCCTAATGTCTAACCTGGACCTACCCTGCTCTAGTTTAAAACCACTGCCCCTCTTGCTACCCTTACAAACAGCCCCTCCCCAGCTTTCCTGTAGGCCCTTCAGGTACTGGGAGGCTGCAGTAAGGATCCCCTGGAGCCTTCTCTTCTCCAAGCTCAACAGCCTCAACTCTCTCAGCCTGTCTTCATAGGTGCGGTGCTCCAGCCTTCTGATCATCCTTGTGGCCATACTCTGGACCTGCTCCAAGAGGTCCATGCCCTTCTTGTGTGGGCACTTACTGCATGTGCTAATGACCTGCAGAGCCCTCACTGAGCGCATGAATTCATGTGACTGTTGAACCAAAAGTGTCTGTATACAATTTTGGTGGTAGGGATAATTTGCTTTTCATTGCTGCCTGTTTGATCCCAAGGCTTCATTACCAAAGTGTCATTAGAAACACAAAGGTTTATAAAAAAGAACAATCTTGTATTTCTCTCCAGAAATTTGTTGTTTCTGCCCACAGATCAGTTGTGAACTTGCTGTGGCATTTATGTATTTTGTTGTGCTTTGTGTTGTCTGAGCCCCTTGGGTGGTGCCCTGGAAAGGGATGGATCTCCTCATGGCAACTAGTGAACTTCAGGGAAGAATGTGCTTGCAGAATGGGGCAACAGACTCTCCACTGGTACATCTGGCATTGAGCCTACTGGAGACCCACCAACTTCCAGCAGTGGAAATCTGGCCTGGTTTTGCCTTCGGTGCTTGTAATCTTCTGCTTCCCCACAGAGATTTAGACATGAGGAGAGTTCAGGGGCACGAACATTAGCAGAGAAGTGACTGAAAGGACAAAAGCAGTGGCTTTAAGTACAATGGTGACCACAGCAAGTTATCTGTTTTCATCTGGAGCTAATTAAGACTATCTTCTGCCATCCCTCCCCAGACTCTTGTCCTTCTTTCCCTCTTTCCTTCAGCCTAAGCTCAGCTTCTCAGAGAGCCCTGAGATGACCCGGTTTGAACTGCAGCACTCCCCAGCACAGTCCCCCACCTCTCTGTAAGACCAGACCAGAAGGGAAGAAAATGAACAAATCTTTCCATGTGTTCATGTTTTAACCCCTTCCTTTCCCTTGGAAAGGTGTTTTGGTTGGCAGGCTCCTTGTTAATCATCGGCCTGGCATCCGTGGTGAACACAACCATCGGCTGGCGGTGGCTGATCAGAATCGCCTCCATCCCTGGCATCCTCCTCGTTCTGGTGTTCAAGGTAGGAGAAGCCCTGCTCCCTGTCACACCACCACCGACCTGGCATTTCCCCAGGCACCAAGGGGCACTTTCCACACCACACAACTCTGGCCTGGTGTCCTCCTTTCACAACCACAGCCCTCTAATCTGGGGGGGGGTTTGGAAAGGCCCTGATGGCCTGGGGCATGGTTGCCAACTACCAGCTGGGGAGGTGTCCCCTGCACAGCATGGCTTGGCTTTACTCCTCATTGCAAAGCCATGGGCTTTGCTGCCCTGCCGCAGCTCTCCAGCACCCTGGGCTCTAGTGTCCAGACTGCTGGGGGTACCCAGAGACCTGGTGGCAGGCCAGGCATCAAAAGGAAGACAGGCTAGACAGGATGTGGGAAAAAAAGTCACAGTATCTTCTAGTCTAATGCTGGTTGCAGCACATCTCTCTTCAGTCTGTACATTTGCTAGGGCTGAGGCAGGAAGCCTTAGTAAAGTGTTTACTCAGCAAATGGGTGTCAGGGTCAACCACAGCTTCTCCATGTCTGCTCATGCTTCAGAAATATCAGCCTCAGACATGAGGACCATTTTATTTGAGGGAGTGATAAGGAGAATCCATATTTGCAATGCTCATGGGCTCTGCAGTGCTAAGCTGTGGCTGGTGCAAGTCACCCAGATGTGAAATCCCTTCATGTAGCTGAATGATGCACAAGTCCATCCGGGGTGATACCTGTGCAGTCAGATACAAGACTGCTGTGAACGTTAAATTACCCATCTTTGATGTTTGGTTTCCCCAATAATTTCTGCCAGAGAAAATGGGTAGCAAAATATTTAGTCCAGAATAAAAAACTGACAAGGTCAACATACCTTCAAAAAGGGAGCCCTTCTTCTCTATTTCAGTAATACACATGTAATCATTTATAATTTAATGAAAAGGTACTTTCTTTTGTGGAGATCACCAGGTATGGGTGAACATTGCAAATGCCAGTGACGAGTGAGTTTGTTCCTAAATTTTATGTCTTCCTTTTTAATGTTGAGTCTCTAAGAGTTTCACTTAAGTAACACATGCCTCATCCCAGTTTAGAATTTCAATTAATTATTGGTCTTTTTTGTTAAACCTGTGTCTTTGGCTTCCCCCTCACAAGCTCTTGCCATGGACAGCTCAGTCCCTCGGGGCCAGTCCAAGAAATGGGTTTTCATGGTAGGGTCAGCCCCCCAACATTGGGTATGGGGAGCTGGGACATGAAGGGGCGGGCAGGAAAAATGCTGCTCTAGCTCAGGTGGTTCCCCATGCTAACCTGGCTGAGTTCCTGGATGCAATGGGGAGCTGTGGGCAGGGTTGTGTGGTTAGAGAGGTGCAGAGGGGCTTTCTGACGCTCCTCTGCTTTCAGTTCATCCCAGAGTCGGCGCGGTACAACGTCTCCACGGGGAATGTGGCAGCTGCCCTGGCCACACTGCAGTGGATCGCCAAGATGAATGGGGCAGTGATGCCCCAGGGGGAGCTGAGGGAGCCCACCAAGGTAAATTGAGCCCACTGTGGTGCCCCCTCCCCATCCCCAGCAGAACTGACAGCATCTGGGGTTTGGGGAGGGAGTGGAACAGCAAAGCACATTTCACTCTGCCTCTCTCCCCCTCCTTGCCCAGTTTCTTTCCAAACAACTGAATGTGATGCTGAAGATGTCCTTTTTCTGTTGGAGAGACAGCAGTTTTAGTCTTCAAAGTGCAATTGAGTTTTCTGCTTTTCTCCACATTCTTTGTGTTCGCTCAGAAAAATACTGTGCTGAGAAAAGACTCACTGCCCTTACCACAAAAAGTTCTCCTGGCAAAGTATGTTCTGCCTTACCACCCATCTACCCCCCAGGAGTATCCTCTGCGCTGTGAGACCCAGGACCTGCCCCTTGGGGTCCCTTTTGGGGCTGTGGCTGGTCAGGCTGCAAGGGTCCACGCCGTGGGGGTCAACCCACCTCTCCCAGAGGCCTCTACCAGGCCCTGGCTGAACTTGCCCACTGGGCGCCTGCACCCCAGGGCCCTGGACCAACAGAAGAGGGTAAAAGCAGGAGAGGTTATTTCAGGGCTACTGCCATCTGCACCTGTAAGGAGCAGAGCACCTCAGGAGTGGGTCACTACGGGACTGAAGTGCCCAAAAACACATGTGGGTGTTTCAGGTGGGGCAGGAGAGAAGCTGGTGAGCAGGATCCCCTGAAGCAGCACCCCCTCACCCCCATTCAGTCCAGGCTCTGCTGACTGCAGGGTGGGAGAACATATTTAGGTGGCTCCTTTGACCCTCAGGAGAAGCAGATTGAACAGAACTATTAACCAGGGCCTCAAAATTATTATCCAGTTCTTTTAAATCCCTTTCCTGGACCTCTTTGCTGCTTATTCAATCCCACAGGCACCCAGCATTGTCCTTAGCAATTCATGCGAGATGATGCTATTGTATTGGAATTAATTAGGATGAAAGCTTCCCTGTAGTTTAATTGAATTTATGTAATGGACCTGCATTGGCTGTGAGAAGGGTTTTTTGTTAGTTGGGCACCCTCTCAGGCTTAACCAATGATGAAAATAAAAATAAAGGCGACCCAAACTGACCCTGTGAACTCATCTCCCCTCAGTGGTGGGTGCTGGGGCAGCTGCCAGCTCTTGGGGAGCAGTAGGGCAGGCAGCCCCCCTGCCAGTCCGTGCTTGTCCCTGCTCACTGGCACTGCAGGCCTCAGACTTGCTCTGCATGCCAAGCAGCAGACACTGGGCCCCCCTCCCCAGCACGTGGGGTAACAGGAGCTCCCCAGCAGCAGCCAGGTCCCTGCCTGGCACCGTGTTGGTCATGCTGGGGACAGACTGCTGGGAGCNGGGCATCCTTTGGGAACACAGGCTTTCCTCTCTGGAGGGCTCTCTGCTCTCCCTCTGATGGGGGAGCAGCCTGGGGAGAGGGCAGGGGGCCTGGGGTGCCAGATGCTGCCACAGGACGCTTGCCCCTGGACAAAAGGTGCCTTTTTATAAACTTCTATCAAACCATTTCAGGAAAGCAGAGGAAAATTCAAGGACCTCATGCACCCCAAATACCTCAGAACCACATTGCAGATATGGATCATATGGTAAAAAAAGTCTGGTTTATTGTTGTGTTTTTTTCTTCTTCCTCTTGCTTATCAGCTCATTCTTTCAGTTGAAGGTGTGCAGGAAGCAGGAGTCTCCCCTTTAGGCTGGCATTACAAGGCACTGCTTCTGCCTCAGGAGGCAGCTGCAGATCCTTGGCTGCTGGAGGAGGACTATGTAGGCTTGTGCTGATCTCAGACCATGCCTCAGATACCCTCTGTCAGCTGGTGTTAACACAGGCAGAAGGCTGGACATCCAGGATGGTGCAGGGTGTCATAAGTGCTTCTTCGGGACAGGGTGGCTCAGGGGGGTGGGGTGTGAGCCAGAGGAGAGCTGCAGGAGAGCGTCCAGACCTGTCTGCAGTGTGCACCAGTGACGTGCCTGCAGCTCCACTGCCCTTCTTGGTATAAACTTGTTCCTCCTGAGAGGAGGAGAAATACACTGGTGAAATAGGGGTCCAAGAGAAACTCCTGTTGCCAGTGCCACTGGCCAGGGAAAATTAAGATTGAAGAGCTGGGTTTCCTATGCAACGTTCCCAGTAGCTGCATGCAAGGGTAATACATGTTTTATTGACGTTGCTGTCTGGAATGGAAATGTAGAACTAAAGTCTCCGTGGGAACTCATTGACCCAAAATGTTGCTGTCAGGACTTGAATTTTTTAGCCCCCTCCCCCCTCCTTCCCCAACTTGTATGAGTGCTATGAAGTATCTTTTTGTTTTTTAATCCTTTCTCTCCTCATCCCCCCAGGAGTTGCTGGCGAGCTGCAGGGCTTGCATTCCCACTGCCCCATGCCCTAAGCATCCCCGGCCTCCCCAGGCAGCTTGTTTCCAGCCCTGATTCTGCTGCTTGGTTCTGAGACTGCCGGGGGGGATACAAAAGTGAAAATTACTTGTCAGCCTGCTTATGATTAGGCTGATGCTGAATTACTTCATAATGAAACAGCCAGGCTACCATCACCAATGCTGTTCCTGACAGTAATCCGGGTGTGAAGTGAGCCTCTCCAGCCACTTGATGAAAATGCCTCTCAATAAATCCCTGGGCAGAGAGGACAGGGCTAAAAATCCCAGGCAGTTCCTTCATGTGAGCTGCAAGCATCAGGGCTGGATGTTGAGACTCCTTGGTCCGTGGGGAAGGGGTGGTTTGGAAATGGCTCCGCTTAGAGCCCTGTGTGAAGAAAGGACATGAAGGGTCACACTCTCCCCAGCATGACCACAGCAGGTCACCGGCTGCAGCACAAGAAACAGCACTAAGGGCCAAGCAAAAAGACAAGATAAGACTGGAAGTGGTATCCTCCAAGGGAGAGAGATGTATGGACCTAGGCAGTAGTAGTGTGCCCGGGCTGCAGTGACCAGTGACTTGTTGGACACTCAAGTCACTGCTGGGGTGAGGCTAAGGGAGAGGGGCCCCACTGCACAGCCTGGCAGAGCTGGCACACTTGGGGGCAGGGGGGTCCCAGGGCACCCAAACCCTGCTGCATTTCAGGTTCCTCACCTTCCCCATCGTTGCTGCCACTCACTGCAGTGTTTCCCCCACAGGCTTGGCATAGCTTTTGCTTATTACGGCGTCATCTTGGCTAGTGCCGAGTTGCTGGAGCGGGACCTGGTCTGCGGCTCCGCGGCACCACCGATGCAAGACGCCCGCGATGACTCTGAGGAGAGTCACAGCCCCTGCCACTGCCACCTGTTCGGGCCCGCCGCCTACCAGGCCATGATCATCAGCACCGTTGGAGAGATCGCACGTAACCTCCTCTCCTTCCCTTCTCACAGCCAGCTAATACTTAGTGATGTGCCAGGGGTCAAAATGTCCCCGGTGCTGCTGCCAAGTGCCAGGCACGAGCTCTTCAAAGGAAGGTCTGGGACACAGGCCATGAGCTGGTGGCAAGGAGGGGGCATTGCTCCCCAAGTGAATAATTCAGTTTCAGCATGGGGCCTTCCAGTAGCAGAGCCAAAGACCTCCTTTGCAGTTAGTTCATACTGAGAGCCTTGGCTGAACTCCAGGGCACATTGCTCCTAACTAACCAGAACTGAGCCTGGCTTCCCGAAGTCCCAGGCATGTCATTTCTGGAGTCATAGATAAGCAAAGGCTGCAAATAGTTGGACTGATGAGACTGAATGCACCGCAGTGGCCTCTGGAGCAGGTCCTGTGCAAGCATTACAGTACAGGACAGCTCAGCGCCCAGGGAGTCTGCGGCAATCCAAAATGCTTCCTCACGCTTACCTGGGGCAGTGCTGGGGGATGACAGGGTGGCCCAAAGGCACCCTGGAGAGAACTAGGCACTGGTGTGGGTCTAGTATTGCAAGGCTCCTGAGAGGCAAATGTTTTCCCTGGTTCGTGTCTCAGCAGCAAGCTACAGAGCAACCAGGTATTGGATCCTGCAGCTACAGCTGGGCCGGGACCAGCCCAGTGATGGACTCGGGTGCCTGCTTGTCTCCCAGCTCATGGTGGGGACTCAACAGGGCATGGAGCAAAACCACTCAGGCTTGTGGTGCTCACCCAGCAGGTGCCTGCCTTCCCTGTGCTACCTGCACCAGGGCTCAAGTCCTGCTGCAGTACAGCAGAGTGATGTCAGAGGAGGACAGGCTCCATCATCTGAGAGGAAGGAAAAACAAAACAGAGAGGGCAAATTACAAAGGTTGGGTACAGTTGGGTTTGTGCATTTTTGAGGAGCATTTGGTAGGCACTGGGGATGCACAGAGGCATTTTTGAAGCACACTGCATGAAGCCTAGAAAGGCAAACCACAGTTAGGTAGCATTTCACAGTTGTCCTTTGTGTCTCCAGTAAACCCTTTGAACATTCTCGGCATCAACTTCCTTGGAAGACGCCTGAGCCTGTGCATCACCATGGGATGTACGGCGCTGTTCTTCCTCCTCCTCAATATCTGCACCTCAAGGTAGTCTTGCTCAGCACGCGGGTGTTGCCAGGGGGCGGAGGGGGTGTGTGTTGTGGGGGTGTGTGTGCAATGCTGCGGGCAGATGGTGGTAGCTGTGGTGTTCTCAGGTCACCAGTAACTCTTACACACCAAAAAAACCCCTCTGACTGATTCCCCACACTTCCCAGGAGCACCGTGGCAGCAGATGCTGTGATGCAGGGGTGTGCATTTGTACTGCTGAGCCCGCCCCTAAGCATGCAACTAGTAGCTTTCTACTGCAGTCTGGAAAATTAAAATGGTGTGAAGAACATCCACCAGAGAGAAGCCATATTTTTCTTTCAGTCTCTTTCCCTCTCCCTTTCTTTTGTTTTTGGCAATGCTACATATGGTCTCCTCTAACTTGTAGAGTTGGGCACCTTAAAAGGAGCTCAAGGCCTCATGGGAAAGGCTGCCAAGAGAGCTACCATACCAGGTTGATTTGTGAGGGTGTGTAAGACTGACCTCTCCTGGGCTGGCAGAGCTTAACTGTTACCCAAAATCAGGATGGCATCAAGTTGAAGTTTCCTCTGAACTGGCTGATAAGTGTACACCCCTGGCGCCCATCTCCTGGGCCACTGGCCCTGGACACTGGCTGGGGTACTTGGGAGCTGGAGGGAGAGACTGCAAATAGTTGATAAGCAAAATGAGCCATAAGGAAGCTTTCAGTCATCACGGGCCTCTGCACTGCCATTACTGTGACATTTAGGTTCTCTCTGAAGCTGAGTCTGGCCATCCTGTTTGCTTGCAACAGTTGCAGAGGAACCAAAACCAAGGTCTGGACCTGTAATGCTGAAGGTACCAGCTCAGCCACTATGGTCCAGTTCAGATCATCGCCTCCAGCCTCAAACGCTGGCCTAAAGGAAACCTAGCGTGCAATAGCCTGTTGGCAACCATGCTTAAAGATTATACGTGCTAGCAATCAACTTCTTATACTTTCCCCCCTATTAAGCTGGCAAAAGCCTTAGAACCACATGTAAACTATGTTTCATCTCTGCTGATCACCGTTTCGTGACACTAACTCTTTGCTCCACACGGCTTTCTCTCTTTAGCGCAGGCACGACTGGGTTTCTCTTCATGCTGCGTGCCCTGGTTTCAGCAAACTTCAACACCATCTACATTTACACAGCAGAGGTGGGTTCTCCTGAAAGCACGTTAAGTTGCTCTGGGACATGAAAGGCCATTTTTGCCTATAGCCAGCACAGCTGCCATATGTATTGACTAGCTAGAGCCATCCTTCTTGAATTAAACATCTCTGGCTTCCTTGCCATGTGAGACCAGAGAAGAAACAAGGTAACTAGCTGGCAGATTTGTAATGGCACAAATGAGACCCAAAGGAGTCCTCCTTTCTTTCCTTACCCTGCTAGCTACCCTTGATAACATAATGTGTGTCTCCGGAGAAAAATAAAAAGGTTTGTTTTTTTTAAAGGGACACATCACAGATCATTGCTGCACTAATCCAATTTCTCTCTGGCCTGTTTTAGGTTTATCCCACAACAATGCGAGCCCTGGGGATGGGAACAAGTGGGTCATTGTGCCGTGTTGGAGCTATGGTGGCCCCATTTATATCACAAGTAAGAGCACGCTTGATAACGTTGGCGAACACTGCTGATCATTGCTATCAAACATACAGAGATGCCCCTGAAGTTCACAAGAGAGAGAGGTATCCAATTCCCCCCCCGCCCCCATTAGTTCTTTATCTGATGTTTACACAGAGTGCTTGTGTGGTCTTTGCCAGATGTAAATCTGAAAATCTCTTCCCAGAGCTTCGCTTGCTAATATCTGTTCCTTTCTGAAAGCTAGATTCACAAGACACTGCTTTTCTACTGTTGATTCTCTGAGGTGTTGGTGACCCTTTGTCCACTCTTCAGTTCTTGATTAAGTGCCAGCCCCCCATGCCCCTGCACTGGTTTGAACTGTTCTTCTGCCTGCAGGTCCTCATGAGTGCTTCTTTCATTGGGGCCCTGTGTCTTTTCTCATCTGTGTGCATTGTGTGTGCAATCTCTGCGGTCACACTGCCAATCGAGACCAAGGGCAGGGCGCTGCAGGTTGGTATTGCCACCCCGGGACCTCCTCTGCATCCAAATGCTACTTGCAAAACAGCAGATTAGGATTCAGCCAGAATTCAGACCACACTCTCCTGCGGGTTCATAAACCAACATGAGGCCTGACAGGCAAGCAAAGGAACGTGCTGTTGCAGCAGCTTAAAGCACTGTCACCCCAGTTGCCTAAAGCTCATTTCCCATAAAAGAAGCAAGCAGAAGTGGCTGTCCTAGCCCTGCTCCCCTATGCCAGCACATTAGCTTCAGCCAGCAGCTTCAATACAAGCCCCTTCACAATTATCCTGACTCAAAGCTGCTGCTTCACAGGCGCACCTTCTGGTCTGCCTCTGCTGCAGGGAGGGCGGGCTGCAGATAAACTACTAAAGCCCTTTCTTCATCAACTGCAAGCCAAAAGCCCCGACTGCCTCAGCCCCTCAGCTACGCCCCCGTGGCTAGTGTTTCCTACAAGCCATCAGCCACAACACTGAGCACAAGCACAATGGGGGAGGTTTACATTCAGGCAGCCTGCTACGCACAAGTCACACCAGTGTCATCACAGGAGGTGGTGAGTGGTCCTGTAATTCGCCAGCTCAGCCACACCAGCATGGGCATTTTCACACTACACATCCAGCTTGCCCACAGCACACTGCATGTTACTCTGCAGTTTCACTTGTATGTACCAAAAGACCACGGGCTAAATAATTCACATTCTTCAGCAGGCTACAGCAAGGCAGATATTTGATCAAATTGTTTTATGTGGGCTTCAGAACCAGACTTGACACCTCCCACACACACACCCTTCCACATACTATGTATACACACACACATATACTCTTAACATGCTGGTTCTTCACTGTGTCACATTCTGGTTAACTTCACTGGGTCACATTTTCTAGGGTTTCCCTGGGGCGCACAGGACAGTTAACCTCAGGGCTTTCAGAAAAGCATCAGATTAATTATTGCCTGCTTCTTTAAATGCTTGTCTTTAAGAAATCCTTGTTGGGTTTTATGCCATTTTAAATATCTATATGATATTCTGTAAAAGACTGGGGAGAAAATTAATCACATTTAAGTAAGGAAGCGGTCAAAGCAACTTATTCTTCCCCTGTGGGAAATTCAACCCCATGCACAGAGGCCAGAGAGGCACTTATGCCTTCAAACAGTTGGATTTACAATAATTACCAAGGAAAACACTTCATTAAAACTGCTTTAGACATTAAAGGAAAGCTTTGATTCAGCTACAGTTGGATTAACTTTGGCTAACAGTGGTAGAGATAAATGGGAGTGTAATGATTCCTTAATGGGATCCCCCCCTTTTCCCAGGGACTTAACTCAAAAAGCATTATTATCCTCCTTGCTACAAATAAGACTTACAAGCTCCAGCTGCTGGCCTTCACATGCACAAGTCAAAAGGACAGAAAAAGAGAAGTCTGCAGAACAAGTTGTGTGCTCAGAGAAGCCACCATTAGATCTTAAATTCAGCTTGCTACTTCTTATCTCATGGCCATTTCATTGAGTACGTAGCCTCTCGGGGACCGCTGAATCACAGCTGCTGAATGTGTTGTCCAAGGGCCTCAAAATCTTTTATCATGGCAATAGTTAGTCCTAGGGCTACAGGCAATAGATGTGTTCCTTAAACCAGGTCTAAACAAACCAATTAAATAAAAAGCATGTAAATAACCATTTGTGAAGGCTAGATGACATTGTTTCGGATTAGGGCAGCATCCATCCCCTCTCAAAGCAGTCAGGAGGATTGCCTAGCAGAGGCGAGACATTTTGGACATAGCCAAATGTGTATTATTCCCCCCTCACCCTCATCCATTTCTTTTGGCTTTCATGTGCATTTTATTAATTTTATGTGTTTTTTTTCTTTCCCCTTTTTAGCAAGTAAAATGAAAGCGAGTGTTTGATGTTGGATTGGATAGGAAAGGAAAATAAACCTTTGGAATCTGTCATTTCCTGTGAGCTGCATTTGATGTTGATTGCTTCTCCATACCATTTCCATTACAAAAAAAAATGCAACTCACCAGTGTAAGAGCTCTGATTTGTACAGACAAATGGCACATTTCTCAGGGCCATTCCCTTTTCTATGACTCAATAAAAAGATGCTTTCCACCTGTCCCATGAAGCGAGATGGTGTACTAATAGCATCATTAGTAATGCCCCAAACCCAAAACCAAACCAACAAAAAAACACTCCCAAAACCAGAAAGCTGCCACCCTTCAGTGGGGGGTGGGGGGAACCAAGCAAAGTAGATACGGTCTTCGCTGTAGCAGCTTGAAAGAATACAGAACTTGAAAAAAGAAAGAGCATTCCTCAACTTTTTGTGCATATTTCCATCTGCATTAGTTGAACTCAATATCTCTCACCCTTCTAAAGATTCTTAGATTGAGGGTGACATTCAAGACCACAAAAAGAAAAGCAAGTCACATATTTCCAGCAGATTATTTAAACAGAGACATTTTCAGACAGCTTTCAGACAGATAAGTAGCTGGGCTGCGGGAGCACACCCCTCTCTCCAGTATTTTCCACTGGGAGAAGAACTTGAGTGTGAAGCTGTATAGGTGTCTAACTTCACCTCTAAACACACTAAGTCTCCTAATAAATCTGTGCTTGCAACCTACTAGTCCAGAGAAACACAGGGCACATTCCTCTGGAAGCACTGTTAAACTTGGTGACAGGGTACCTCGAATTTTAGGCACTGCTAGATCTTTAAGACTTCAAACGCTGCAATGACAGTGCCTCTTTATTTCTTAGGCCTATGCTGCTGTAGCATGCCCTGAGCCCATCTCTTATTAGAATGGCCCCTGTTCTGCTTTTTTGCCTCTCCCTGTTTTTTCCTGGTACTCTAGGATGGTAGAACTCCTGCTACAAGTGACTCTCTTTTGGTAATTAAAAAGGAAAATAAATAAGTGGTTACTCTGGGCAGCTTTGAAAACAGCAACCAACCCATTGTGGTCTTTCAAAAGCCATGTCAAAGACCTGCTGCAAACACAAGAGATCTTTTGAACCACCCACCACATTTAAGTGTGCAGTGCCACCCTATGACAAAGGCAGGCAGGTAGCCTCTCATCTGCTGAGAAGCCAAAAGGGCCTTCTCCTGATTGCATAGGAACGCAGCAGGGAGACACAAGCAGCGCTTCAGTGACCTACCCACAGCACCGAATCAGCACCACGCTGCAAGTCAAAGGTGGGCTTGTGTACACTTGGATGTCTTCACAATTCCATCTGCAAAATCCTGGCACAATCAGAGCTCAATTAATCCAAAAGACTACCTGCTCTCCCAAAAATTCAGATTTCATTTACCACTACATAAATGAAGAGTATAAATCAATGCCTGGAACAACCATAGACAAACATGTCTCTAACTCTGCAATCTCTTAGAGCAGAAACAACATCTGTATTGTTGTCAATACTTCTGGGAAGTAGACAGAAGAAGGTCATTTGCCCTCACCTTCTGGTGATTTAAGATGGGCAGATAAAGGGTTGAGGAGCAGTAGCTTTTTCTCCACCTCTTCAAACTCATGTACTTCCAAGCGCATAACTGCGTTCTGACAACAACATATCTAGAAATTTGGAACAACACGAGCTTGTGGACAGAAAGGATGATTCCCCACCCCCCCCCCCCCCCCCCCCCCAAACATACACAAAGACTGACTTGACAGTTGGAAGCAAACATTTTTCCCTCAAGACTTTGCCATCAACTCAATTAAACAGAGGTACATCAAACTTGAGACAACTGTTAAACAGTACAGTGGTACCATTGTTTCTTGCTGCTGGTGAGAAAAATGGTGCAAAACAAAGTATTCTGTCCTTTACATCCTCCATTAAAAACTTTGAAACAATTTCATTTTTTTCCTTTTTTTAAGTTATTTTTAATACACTCTCCCCTTACATTTTAAAATTACCAGTAACTTCTTTGAGGGCAACTACTCTTTCACTGTACCAGTCAGTATTGCAGGACAGTAATATTACACCATCTGTTTTCATGGCTTGTGTTAAGTACAGTACAAAGAAATCAAATTATGGCCAGCCACATGCCTTTGGTAAAATTATAAAGTCTGGTGAGATCACATTTCCTTCAAACTCAGAAAGCCACATGTTGAAGCCATGTAATGGTTTAAAGTTCAATTCTATACAAACTTCTTTCCTTCCTCAAAGCAAAGTTAAACAGCTGTCACTCCACACAAATGGCAGTTTCTGCGCTGCTCCAGAAGTACGATGGAAGTTTGGAACTTCAGAGAAGCTGTCCACATGCCTTGATCTCCATTAGATTTGTGTTTCGGACAAGGGGTAGAAAGTTTAGCAAATATTCACAAACCTACAAGTCAAAGCAGTCATGATTCTTCTTTTTTTCCACAATTAACAGTGATAAATATTCTTAGTTTTTAAAAAACGTTCCATAGTAACACGTGTGGCTCATTTAAGCACCTGACGGTCTTCTCCTTTGAGGCGTTTTTTCTGGGGCTGTACAAAGTCATCATCCGAGTCGTCAGTAAGTTCTGGATTATCCTTTTCACTCTGGCAGTTGGGTTGTACAGGGAATTTTCTCTCAGGATAAAGGTTCCTTAGAAGTTCTTCAAAGTACGCCTCAAGTTTCATGCCAGCATCAGCCACTTCTGAATCAGGCTGTTGGGTGAATTAACAACATTGAATTATCAGTGCATCATAAAATTGCTTTATGCTTGGATCACATTCATTTTAAGTGCCCTTACAAACTACCACAAATGAATTGGCAGAAAGAATGGCCCCTGTGAAACACAAGGTCCCAAGGAGCACAAGCCTGCAAAACAGAGGGCAAGGGTACATTTCTTCTTTGCCACCACCCCCAATGACTTTTCTCTCTGGTGGATTACCTACTGCAAAAGCCACACTGCCTGGGTTCTGAAAGCTAGATGAAGACGCTCTGAAAGCTCTTAACTCCTGATGGTGGAGGAAACAAAAACCCCCATATACCAAACTAAACAAACCCTGAGGTTGGGTTATGCTGTGAAATATATTGGTGTGCCTTTAGAGTCTTAAAAGTGTTTGGAACAACTGCTTCAAATGCTAGGATTTCTCTAGCTTACAGGCCTTTTTTAGTTACAGTGAAGACACTACTAGGACAGATGATGTTTGTAGTAACCTAAGTCTAGGCAGTCCTAAGATCATTCCCAGCCACCATGGCCGATCAGTTTCCTGAAGCAGAGGTCATCGTGGCAGAAGTATTTCTCAGCTATCAAGGGTGACTGCCTAAGGACTGTAGTGAGACCACTTAGAGAAGTCTTTATTCCCAGTGTAATTCCTGCTCAATCTGTGGCCCCCTCAGTACTGCCACCCCTTTTTCACCGGGTATGCCCTTACATGCAGCGGAAATGTTGCTCTTACACGCCGCATGCACTCATCGCCTAACGAGAACTCACAAGAGTGAGTACAGACCTCCCAGAATGAAAACCCCACTGGATTTCAGACTTTAGGCAGGGAGGATTAGACCAATTTTTAAATGAAATGCCCACCATTAACCTCCCTGACAAGTAATTGCCCTGATTTTACCTGCTGTCCTGCCATGCAGCAAGCGTGTTTCTTACAGATCCTTCTATGGAAGGATCTATACTGCATAGCCATCTAACACCACAGTTGTTTCAAGTGAGCGCTATGTTTTCACTTCAGTAGGATCATCAAAATAAATTTAATACAATAAATTCATGTGTGGTGAGTTCTACCCCTGCTACATTTTTCCTGAAAGCACCTGAGCTTAGAACACCAGACAAAGTATTTACTTTTCTAACCTCATTAAATTCAGCACAGTTTTGGAAAATCAGCCTGAAATCAGCCACGAAATCTTCCGGCTTTGTGTAGAACGAATTGGTGACTTCAAGTCTTTTCTTGATGGTTGACAAGTCCATAGGCTTTTTGATAATTTTGTAGTAATCAGGAACCTGAATGGAAAAAGAAATCTTTTTACCTGAATGCATCTATGTCCATTACTTATTGTTTTATAAATCTTTAGCTCTGAAGGAGAGAGGAAGATCTGGTCTCATCTTCAAAGAAAATTCTAGGATAGGAAACTGTACTATGTTATATACACAGTTAGTTTCTGGAATAACTGTGTCATGTGCTAGATTTGCTGGCTAAAGCAAACCTTTCCCCAAGCCTACTTTAAAATAAAAAAAAACCAAGTAAGAAAAACCTCACCTACATTGTCTACATATCATAGAGCAAATGATTTGTGCATTATTTTTGGATGTAGTCAAGCCAGCCATCTATTAAAGTTTCATTCTCAAGACTACTGCAACTTTGACAACCCACCAAATGGGAGGTGGTACATGGGTCACTTAAAATTAATTTTGGTCATGAAATATGTCCTTGGAAACGATGGAAAATTTCAGACATATGTTTTGGGCATCTTAAACTGTAGTTTTAAGATCTTTTATGTTCTTTAGAAAGAACTGGAAATTAGAAAATAAGACAGAAAATCCAATGATGACATTTTTATACTATTTTTCCTAACTAGATTCACATTTTTAGAGAAATGCTATAATACTTGAATTTAGTAATACATGACCATCATAGGATTAATCAATTAATCTCTTGGGCCCTTTCATATTATTAAACTCAGTGGAATCTTCTTCAAAAGAATAATTCTTACTCAAATAGAAGAAAAAGCATGCATAACAGCACATTACTTATTGATGAATTCTTTCCTCATTGATGTGTCCTGAAGAACAAAAAAGAGCTACTTTGCACCTGATCACCCTGGTAATACTTTTGTGTATCTCTGGACTTCTAGTGCACCCACATACCGTTTACCATTTTGAACTAATAAACTCCAAGCTAATAGTAAGAAATTAATTTTCATGTTAGTACTATGGAGTACTCTAATTCTGAAAATTGGGTGATTTAAGGAAAAAAGAAACCAAAACCACATACAATTAATCTTTTTAGTGGTATCAGCATTGTGAAATCAGCAGACAGCATTAGAACTTTTTGTGTCTTATTATCGAAGTATTACGTAAAATTAGTTCTTGAGGAATTTTACCAGCAAATCCCCTTCAAACCCAATGCTTCAACTTGTAACTCCCTTTCAAACAGTTTTAATAAAGTTAAGTGCATTTAGTACACTCAAGGTCTGGGAAACTTTCCTTCCCATAATGGACTGTGATGGGACATAAAAACACCATTAGAAACGTGCCAATTACACCACCAAGATAAAACAGGAAGAAATTAAGTACATACAGTGGGAGGAACTGGATCCTGAAAAGCAAGGCTCATTTCATGACAGTAGAGGTACAGCAGCAGCCTTTCACACTTCTGTGTCAAGAAAAAAAGAGAGCCCCAAGTAATTAGAGAATGCTATGTGATTTGTTTCAAAATAACAAACCACAGAGACACCCAACAGATGCTCCCTACTCCCCCAACCCCTGAGCAGGGAAGTGAGCACACAAACTGTGTGTGGAAGCACGATTACCTGTCAGAGCTGGCAGCTTACAGTATTCTTTCCCTGCAACAGGTAAGTCATTACCAACTCTCAAACATGGGCTATGAAATCTCATGCAGTTACTAACAGTTACTCAACATTTTTGAGCACAGCAGACATTCCAGGGACTAAAGAGGATGTGTGGTTCTCAGTGCTTTACAAATACTCAGAGATAGCAGTAATATTTTTCCTGATCTGGGAATAATGGCTCTGAAACTGCAAAGCCCACAGGGCTTTTTGTTAGCAGCAGGAAGGAGTATCTTTTCTTTGTGTATCCCAATGTTTTAAACTGGATCTTGAGCCTTGAAAGAGATTCTAAGAATAGTTTTGTGTGACTTTATGCTTGCTGATTCTTTATCGGAATATCTACAGGACTTACATTTTTGTAACTTAGATTTAGAACAAAATACAGAGCTGGCTGTTTTCATTTTAGATAGCAGCACATGTAAATAATAGTTCTACAGGCAGGCTAAGACCCCAGATGAAATACTAATTTGGATGTATTTACACAAACCAAGTAAACACTGCTGAAAGTTTCTAATGCAGGTCAAAATTGCTTTAATAAGTTTGGTATAGTAATAAAACAAGTACAAAGAAATAAGAAAAGTCACCCCCCACGCCCCCCAGTATTCAAAAGACTGTATATCAAGCTGAGCAGCACAATTTTTTTAAAGTCTGGGCTTTAAGTGGAAAAACAAAAATTGGGAGTCCCACTGCCTGCTTTGCAGGTTTTCCACCAGAACATTCAAAGCTGCAAGACAGACAGCAGTTATTGCCAGAGACTTGTGTTAATCTCTTCAGGATCAGTATTTAATCTGTGTGTATCTTCATTGAGAAATTCATCTTAATTTTTTGAAAGGATGTTGACAAAGTGCTTTAAAGCCTAAACCCGACAGTTGATAATGTCAATCTATGCCAAATTTGGAAAGCACAAAGAAAAAACAGTCTCAATGCAACGTCACAGCATATGACAGCTCTGCTAAAAACAGCCCTTGGTAATTCCTAGAAGACAGTCCCACTTCAGAGCACCAGCCCACAACCCCATGTCAGATTGAGAATGTGTCATTCAGCATGTTTACATAAAGGCTCCTACGATCTCCGAGCTTATTAATAAAGTTCTTTCTCCTTTTTACCATCACTTTTAAAAGCTGCATACACTCTGAAACCCGTGATTCCAGAGCACAAGCAGCAGCAAGACAGTGCTCATTTTATCCTTACCCTGCGGTCTATTGGCGCCAGACCCACAGTGTCTTCCAATTTCCTTTTTTCAGAGCCTGGAGCAGGTTTATCACAGTCATATTCAACTTCTGGCTTGGACAGATCCCGACAGAACGTGCAAATCCACTCTCCACTAAAAACAACAGACAGAAACATTGATCTCAGTGACAGCACACTCTTGACAAAAGGCTTTCCACACATTTCTGGCTCAGCTCCTCATAGATGCATGTGATCAGGTTTTGATCACATGTTGTTCTGTTGGTGATGGGTTTTTTCAGTGCTGCAGAAGGCAGAGACTGTTGGCAAAAAATGTTTTATTAAAACCTTGTTTCCCTTTTAATGGCATTGGTGACACCCATGGCATTGATGCCTTGGAAAGCCAGAATCCAAACTCACCAGCCTTGGTGACTTTTAGGCAGCTATCCTTTACTGCAGCGCTGGGCACACAGGGGATCGCTCCTCCGAATGTGTGCGCCCATTAAAGCCAAATTTCTCATATTTACACAGATTAACTATCCGTATTCATTATAATTTCTAAGAAAAGGAAGGGTTATGCAAATTATTTCCAGGAAGTCATTTATATTAATTCCTCCCAGATAGAGCATGCTCAGTGACACTCAGGGGGTCTTTCGGTGGTCTTCAGGGATGAAGGCTGGATGTCTTCCTCACTCTCAGTGCACGCTCTTTATGTTTCTTCTCCATGGTTATCTGAACTTAAAAAAATGCATTTCAAACAAGATATACTCTGTCTCTTAATTGGTCGTTAGTCTCATTATTTATGACTCCCCTATCTCCTCTGGATCCTGCAAGGCTGTTGCACTGTTATGATTAAGTTTTGTAGCCGCTTTCATGAAACAGCTCACATAGTTACAGCACAGCCATATTCTATTGAAATCCAAAACAAATATATTCTTAAAATACACAAATTAAAGTTATATTAATTCAGTATTATTATATTTCACTAAATCATTGTCCTAACAGAAAAATGGTTAGACAGATGAATGGTGTCTACTTTTGTCAGTACTGAGATTTTTCACCTGAGCTCTTAGGATTCAAGCAAAGCACCATTAAGAGTTTTGTTCCCTAACTACAGAGAGCCTGAATCAATCATATTGGCTGAACAGAAGGGAAAGTGTTAGCCTTACACTGTGAGAACTATATATTCTCTCTATAAGCTTAATTTGCAACATATTACTATTCCATATAGATTACCCTAGGCAAGATTTTTTTTAAAACTAGAACGCCTTCACTCCTTTAAAAACTTTCAAATGTTCCCAATTTTATCAGCTGATCTAGGAAAATCCTACAGATTTAAACATCAGCGTAAGACTACGTCAAAATTATTTCTTGCAAGCTACATTCACTGCTTCTCTAATACAACTTGTGAGCCTCAAGGTTTTGAGAAACCTATGAAATAAGTCTGGTTTTAATATAGTTCTGCACAAATGAAGAAACTTGTGTGCTTGCAGAGAGCCAGGTAACCACCAGAGGGCTGAATTGTACTTCTTACATAGTAGCCAGAATTCAGCAATAACCAGTTATGAGATCTAACTGTCTGTATTTACTCAGATGTATGTTGTAGTAAGAAGATCTTTGTAAATGGGAAACACTTTCTGCAGCACCTTCTAGCTCATTTCCATAGTAAGGCAGGAGACTGTCCAACTTACAGCTTTTAGAGTAATCTGAAGATTTGCACTGTCTGGTAGTTGGGCGCACACACAGTAGTGAATAATGGGCACTGTCCTTCAAAAAGACTTCTACCTTCCACTATCTTGCCAAAGTTATGTGACAGTGTCATCTTTGTGCCTGGACTAGCACCAGAGAAATGATGTGGTAGATATACAAGCCATGATCTAAAGATCTTATGATACAAGAAAACAGGAAACACATGAAAGATGGAGGAATGATGCATTTAAACAGCCAAGAATCAGGAAGTGTGGTGGGTTGGAGTGAAGGAAAAAGATGCAGCAACCTTGTGAATCTATAGGGGAAACTGTTCTATGCAACTGAAGCAGGAACAAAAGGCAACCATAAAAGAAGTAAACTGACACCACTGGCATAATAATAAAGGCATTATTTTGTGTGTTTGACGGACTAAAGTTTGTGAAGCTGACTCTTACAGCTCTGTATGTGTGTGTGTGTAATTCCACAACTCCCCCCCCCCATAAAAACCCAACCAACAAACAAAATCAATCAAACCAACAAACCCCACACCAACAAAAACCCACAAAGATGAGAACAAAAACCTAATACATCTGAAGCCATGCAAGAAATTAAGATAACTGTGGTTCTGAAGTGCACTTGTGTTAATAAGCACCTTTACAGATCTGAACACTTGTCGGAAAAGTTGGTTTCTTCTCCCTTGCCCCTAGACATCATCATCTCAGTTTCCACAGAATGAATCAGTAAAAAAAAAAAAGAGACATTTAAAGACTTCTTTCTGAAGCTTTAACTTAAATAGAAACAGAGCCTTGTTACGTACCTGCTTAAAGATTATTTTTGTTGTTGTTGGAAAGGCACAAATGTTTATTAGTTTATGTGCTTATTGTAACTTTACTGGGTTTTGCTTATGGCACAAAGGTGTGACATGGCATCATTTTATTTTTAAAAAACCCTAAAGTGTAGTTTGAAGTTTTTAAAAGGTAAAAGAAACGTTTTATGTGGCATTTCTAGTGACATTTTAAAAAATAGATATGCTTCCAGACGTGTACTTGTTCAGAGTACCAGAGATGATAAATGTACTAAATAAGTTGCTATCCCAATGTTTTACACCATCAAACTATGCTGATATTTAATAAAAAACCCTAATATTTATACAGGGCAGTAAACAATGCCCATGCTATGACTTTTTTTCCCTTAATACTAATAAGCTTATTGCATGGCGCTTCCAAACTGGAACACTGCAAAATGCTGCTTATTTTAATCAAAGACACTCATTCCAGGAGCAAATGCCAGCAATGCTTATAACAACAACGTATTTAAAACTCTGTTTTTAAAATCAAGAAACAGAGTAGTTGTTTTGTAACTGCCAATCAAAAAAGCCTATTGCTTCTTTCAACACTGAACAAGACACAACAAAGATGTTGGTCACTACATCCCACGCCTGGATATTTAAAACTATAGTAAGTTAGATTTTTCACTATTTTTTTAATTATTAGAGAAGTATACATCTTTTATGTCAACCCTAAAACATTTTATGACAGACTGGTAATTCTGTATCTGAATTTTAATAACAGATGCCCTGGATGTAAGTGATCTTGCTTAATTGCCAAATAAGTGAAGATTTTATAATGGTGGCTGCACGTAAAGTTGAACTGGAGGCTCAATGCAAATTGAAATCTTCATCAGTTAATAAAACCTCTGGATTCAAGTCTTTCAAGATGACACTGCTCCCTACGAGGCCGAAACTTCTTGTACTGGGTTTCACAATACAAAGCTTATGTCTTTCAATGCAAGTTTAGATGGAATTGCAGTGGTGATAATTACCTTGGAAAGCTCATCAATGTAGGGACGTGACAAGAAAGATGGAATACTTTGGGACACTTCTCACAGCAAAGGAGCTCCCCTCCATTCTGACATACAGCACACCAATCTTCGTTGGGATCATCCTCTTTTCTGCCCTCCCCGATGTGGGACGGGCCGATCCATCCTGTCTTCCCACTGGATGTGTTCTCCTGCAGCATCCCTGGTTGATCATCTGTGCTGTCCGGTGCATCTGTTCTTAAGACAGCTTCATCAGAAGTGGAATTATGATTGCTATCTAACAGCAACGAAGTCAGTATGCTTCTTGAAAAGGTGGTCTGCAAGAAGAAACAAAGGAAGACAGATTATAATAGTTTTATGAATTTACATGACCCCAACAACTGGCCTGAATAACAAATCCATGTGCAATCAGTTACATACCTTGCAACACATGTAAAAATTACTTACAGTTTTGTTAGAGCATCAGGCAACTAAACACAAGAAATTAGCCATGAAAGGCTCTTCACTGCTCCTCTAATGAAAAACTAATCTTTGATGGCCCAAAAGTCTAGCAGCTACATTTATGTATATTAGTGCACTATGATTAGAAACACCTCCTAGCACCACATGAAAATTTGATGTTTGCAAGCTATTTCCTGCCTTCCCAGGTTTTCAATGGGTAAAAGCAGTCTGAGAGAACCAGTTAATTAATTAAACTGGCAGGAGAATTAGTCTGATTTTGGAGTTTTACCTCTTCCTTTTACTTAGCATTTTAGTTTTCCCCTGAAAAATTCCCCAAGAGCATTAGTAAAATATTTAATTCCCATAACTGCAAAATACCCTCCACTAAAAAGAGAAAGGAGATCTTTGTAACTGTTAATATTACATTCCGAGGCCGGGATTCCTCATCCGTTTCTTGCTTCACTACAACAATCGGGAAATCAAAGTTCTCGTTTGGTGCACTTGACTCCTGTTTAATTCTGATGGGCTCCAACATAACAACTGGGACTTTGTGTGTGGAATCAGCTCCTGGTGGCCTGCTGGAGGAGCCAGAACTGCAAGCGACAGAAAGAGGTAGGACAAAAAGAAGAAATTAAAGAATCAGAACTGGACACCTTTGTACACTGATGTGTTCTGAGACCTCAGGATGATGCTAATCCATTTTGCTTCTGTGAATGCTGAGCACCACAGTATTACTTCTGTAGAATACAGCATCCAAGCCTCTTTCCTTTCATGCATATTTAAAAGGCATTACACAAGAGGGAAAATTGTAATGGCGCAGTTCCAGAACTGGAGAATTACTCATGGTTTTACTTCCCATTAGTGCAAGATTTGTAAATAATCTTTTAGGTCATACACAAGAAAAAAGAACTTCCACTGAAAACTAACCCACTTTGGAGGCGATACAGCTGTATTTTGGGGAAGGCCAGTGTTTCTCCTGAGCTGAACCAATCACTGTAACCCACACAAGCGAACAAACCAAATAAAACACATATTTCTATTATCCATTAAGAGTTTTACAGCCTTGCAGCTCTACCAAAACTGGGCCCCTACTTTTAGAAGTCTGTCTTTTTTCATGTCATAATAGGATGAGAATGAAAAACTATACTCAAGTATTCCAGCCTATTACTTTTTTTCATACTAATGAAGAATTTTAAATCTAACAAAATGAAATCAAGCAGCAGCAGCAGCTAGAATTGCAATTTTTAAATGCAAGTAAAAGACTCTTCAGACAAACATTTAAACACTTTTTAAGTGTCCTTCACAGAATTTACCACGTAAATGGAAGAGTAAAAGGTATTCTACATTAAAAAGCATACACATTTCCAATTCAAATAGGATGAATGTAATCTGATTTTTCTCTGCATGAAAAATTAATCTCATGTCAGATGTACGCTTTAATTTATTGGAACACATTAATAGGTTTGCACTCTTCAAACAGCATTGTGCAAATCTATTTGTTCATTAATATTCCATTGCTAAGGGATAAAAAGGTTTGTGTGGACTTTCAGTAGATATCTAGTGTTCATTTAACTAACTGTATTATGGCAGAAAATTCTCAATAATCCTCTCTGTAACATCAGTTCCTTAAATCTGAACTCACTTTCAGTTTCACGAGGACTTCCGATATGCAACTCTTTCCTTCAGCTGTTTTTTCTGAATTTAAAACCTGATTTAGACTTGGCATTCGTTTAATAACACCAAGCTAGCCAGTATTTACAGAGTCAATACTTATTTAGATGTGTTCTTAACACATTACAAATTAAATCATTACTTATAGAATGCTTAAAGAGTGCTGTAATAACCACCAGGCCTGGCTTGTTAATAGAGAAGGTAAGGCAAACTGACTTCTATATGCGTTCACAGGAGAAGAAACAGATGTGTTCAGTGGAGGTGGAAGTTACTCTTTACTTACCTCTCCCTGCTCCCAACACTGGAGGCACTGGGTGAACGAATTGGAGGATGTATGTTAGTAACGCTGACTCCTCCTAGAATAGAAGAATCAGATTAGAACAAAACACAGGTCTGTGTCTGAGATATGGCTCAGAGAAGTACACAGGCTTTCAGGAAAAATTCTCCTGCAATGTCATTTAACCAACCCGTACCTCACTGAATACATGAGAGGAAAAGCAGCATAGGATAATAGAAGAACTAAAAAGAGGCCCATTGCATGTAAGCAGGCTGATGGGTCAGTACCTTGCCTGGCTTAGCCCTCTGCTCCACCTCTGCAGTTTGATTTGCCTTACCTCCTGTGCTTGTTTTGAGCGGGGTAGTTATTTTTTTGCACAGTAGCTGATCTGGGACTGTTCAGGATTTGTGCTGAAAACAGCACTGATAATTCAGGGATGGTTTAGTTACTGCTGAGCAGTGCTTAAATGGAGCCAAGGCCTTTGCTGCTCCTCACACCAGCGAGTAGGCTGGGGGTGCACAAGGAGCTGGGAGGGGACACAGCCAGGACAGGTGACTCCAGCTGACAAAGGGATATCCCACACCGAATGGCATCATGCTCAAGCGTATACAGCTGCAGGAAGCAGGAGGAAGAGGGGATGTTTGGAGTGATGGCATTTGTCTTCCTAAGTAACTCCTACGTGAGGTGGAGTCCTGCTTTCCTGGGAATGAATGAACAAACACCTGTTGCCAATGGGAAGTGGTGATGGAATTCCCTGTTTCGCTCTGCCTGCATGTGTGGCTTTTGCTTTAC
>VZTU01007144.1:0-13585 GCA_013400835.1 Zapornia atra
GCCAGGGCTAAAACACCACACCCTGTAAATTTAAAAAATATATATTTGGCAAATATTTAAAAAAATAAATTAGGAAGATTCAGGCTCTTTCTCCATGACAAGCTTTTTTACCTTCCCAATTCATACAGTTACAGTCAGACCAGTGAAAATAAATCAGTGCTTGATGACGATCCCAGACCAGATATATTTTCTTTGACACATCTCTGTCTCTGCCACAAAGGTTTGAAAGATTTGTCATTCTTCTGTTGTACCAGAAGACTCAAATGCAATAAAACATTACTGCAACAGTTAGTCATTATTCAGGATAAAAAGAAAATTGCATCTTATTCTTATTGTGTATTCTAATAATAATAAAAAAGGAAAAATCTTATGTTCTTTGTCAGTTTAAAAAGTTCCCTATTTCCCAATATCTTTTCCCTTTTTCCATGTGTAGAATGTAATCAAATAAGTTTTTAACCTTTTCTTAAGATAGAAATAGATTAATTTCCTTAAATCTTATCATTATAAATAAGTTTTCCATATGCCAAATCATTCCTCTGGTCCTTTCCTAGGTATTCCCCAACTTTTCAACTCATTTTTAAGTCTGAGCTTCCAAGCTAGACTTTAAACCAGAAGTTTAAAATATAGGTTTCAGAAATGAGAGTATGGGTAAAATGTTGGTATGTGAAGATCAATTTTCTGAGTTGCCAAACTAGAAAAGAAAATCTGTCACCAATAAAGTGTTTATAGAAGTCAGTCAAAGCTCAAGTGAAACAGAGAGTGTACAAACTGTAAGGTTTAAACGCTTTCTGATAAAGTGGTCTCAAAAACACCTAGTATGGTTCTAGGTTAGCATGATACTAGACTGAAGCTTTCTACAAGCAAAAGACATTCAGCATTGAGGCCACTTACAGAAAAATACATTTGCTGTACATTGATAACGGTTTGGGGCTTCTTATCCCTCTTGCAAGTGGATATAAGGAAATCCTGTGTGATGTGGAAACACAGGAGATGACTGGAATTCACTGTGAGCTGTGTCATCACAATTACAATACCCATACCCAAATTCTGCCAGTCTTCAGTCCAGTTCATTCTTGTCTAGACTTGGCTTTTCAGAGGCATTGACAGTCACAAGCCTTAGCTCCATTCTCCTCAGTCTGACCTGATCTAAATTCTGAATGGCATGCAGACTCGGAGTCCTGCCCTTGACATCTTCTATGGTTTTCTAATCCCTTTTTTAACCCTTCATTCTATTTGGCCTATTTCTGTCTTCAGATAATAATATATTGGCTTACCAGACCAGGAATATCTGTCTTCAAATATCTTCTGAGGTTATGGTTAGTGAAAAACTAGAAGGAATAACAAGAGGTACCTGACAATTGGTTAAAGCCAAAATTGTAACAATAAGCAGAAATACTCGTTCTTTTCCCAATTTCCCCATTCTATTAAAAAGTGTTTTCTTTTGTCTTTGGAACAACCTTTCAGTCAAAAAGATACAAAAAATCAATGGGATTATTTTCTTTGCAAGGCACCATATCTTGTTTCACAATGAAACCTTAATAACTTTAAAGCAACTCGTCCTTCCCAGGAGAGGGGAACTTGTCAGCATCTTAAATCTTCTACATGAGCTCTGTGCTGTATGAACTAGTTACTCAAGAAAACTGTTACACGGCATGATGCAGTATAAGTCTGTATTAGATGAACACTGTTTAAGTGAAATTCTATTAGGTTACCCTGAGGTAGTCAGAAAGTATGAGAGACATCACCCAATATGTGGGAAAAAATAATTATGGAAAACAGTATTGTCCAAGTGGAGTCTTCTACTGGGAACATATGCAATAAGGACAAGAGAGTTAAAACTTCTTGTTAAGCTAGTCAGCAGGATGTCAGCCCTGTCCCAAGGAGAGATCCCACAGCTCCACTTTTCATTCCACTTTGCTGTAACATCCATAACTCCCAACTCATTCCAAAACCCATCCTCTCCTAACCCTGTTGGGCTGACCCACAGCCAAACCTCCACTCCTTCACCATAGCCCTGTATGTTCATGTTCAGCCATGTGCTTTCAGACAGAGGCCTACAATGAGTGCACAATTATTAGTGTCCTTAAATTGCTTATGCCTTCTGCTTCATCTGCAGGAGAGGTCACCCACATGCTAAAAGCCCTGAACTGCTGAATCAACCATTTACAGTCAACAGAGCGTGCTGCTGGATTGCTTCAAGCCATATCAGTGAGTCGTTAAGGACTGCACTCTGTGTTATGAAGAGGAAGAAAAATCCTCTTCTCTGGAAGACTTCTTTAGCTCAGACCCTTGCAGCACAGCTGCACTGGCAAAGCAATGGAGGCTGAGAGTTATGGCACAAGAATGTAATTGAACAAGGACAAAAGGCGAGACCAAAGCTTCCTCAACTGGTTTTGCTGACAGAGACAAAAGGAAATATCCATATAGTCTGCTCAGGTGCTGTCCTGAAGAGCCAGGCAGGCACATCAGGGACCAGGCAGGGGCAGGAGAGGTTCACAGCTTGGGCAGAGGCCTCCAAACTCCCCACACTCAGGCCTGTCTACTCAGCTTTGTGAGGGGCCATTCACCAGAGAGATGTTTGGCTCTCAGGGCAGTTGTGTCCCTTCCATTCCAAGGAAAAGGCGTCACAGAGGCAGAAGCATTCTGAAATGTGTGGAAAACCCTGTCCTGAGGTCTGACGGTTTCTGGCACTATGAAGCCTCGCCTTTTTATACATCCAAAGAGAAAGTCCTGTCAGAAAGATTTGTTCTAGCAGAAGATGTTCTGTGCGGAAGAACATGGAAGCCTCATTTCAAACACTCTTCCTTCTTTTATCTTTGTCTCGAGTACACTGACATGAAATTAATATAATCTCAAAATTTAAAGGACTTAATTCCATATTCTTTTGTGACTTTTTAAAAGAAAGAAGCAGGAGGCAAATTTAACTACAATGTGAGGTTCAATTATTTCAATTACCACCTCCTGCCTAAATGAAGCCTGTTCCTTCAATGACATCTGCAATTTTACACTCATTTGCTCTTAAAATAGCATTAATTATAATAGTTTCACTGGAAATTATAAAAGAATACATGAACAAATTAAATAATTACTTACATACATTAAAAAGTTGCATACATGGTTAATTTATGAATTAGTTATTTACCTTACATAATTAATCATGAAACCAGGAACAAGTCTGAACAAGTATGAGATTTTGTTCCTTTTTTTACACATATCGTGTCATATTAATATAGGACCCTCTTCCAGTGGCCATTTCACAAAACAGAACAGATGGATATTAGTAGCTGATACTTGCAAAAAGCACAGTAAAATGGTGGAACTTACAAGGGGAACTATCATGCTATCACTTTGGTGATTTTTCTGGGATGAAGATGATAGGCGTCAGTGGGACTGTTTGTGTTGGATTTTACTGGAGTATGGATCAATGAAATGAAAGAATAAAGAGAAGAGAGAAAAAGCAGAGGAGGAGATAAGAGAAGGAAAGATTGTTGCACAGTGAGAAAAGTAGCGAAGTGACTGTGAAGCCAGAGATGGAACTCCATGCAGCTTCCCAGAAGCCTGCAAAAAGCCTGTAAGAACAAACATGAATAAATACCCACATAGGAAGACAGGCAGTTCTTTGTGGCATTTTCTGCAGGAAAACAGTATTTGTCAGTCTCTGTGTAAGGATTTTATTTCAGTTATGTGAAATGGTTGTGAATAAAGGCCTTACAGTAGAGAAAATAATTCAGTGCAGCAGATATACAGCAAAGTGAGCTTTAGTTGCAGAATGCCCTGTTGTATGGTTATTACCGAATTTAGTCAGAACAAAAACTAAACTGACACAAAGGGGTACATTTCTGAAACATCAATTTAAATCATAATTGTGTTTTGTGCCTAATCCTAGGAAATTGTTTCTGCACCCAGAAAAGGCAGGTGGTGTAATTTTGAGGTGAATAAACAATAAAGTAATTTAATTTCTGCTTAGACTGCCAGATTCCATTCAACCTTACCTATGGAAATCACCCTCTATGTAACCAGAGAGAAATTAAATGAAAGCTGTATAATCCCAGCATGAAGAACCTGGATATCAGAAGTTTCATTCCCAGACTTTAGCCAGAAAAACAGCAGTGGGCATTGACAACAAAACAGTACAAGGAACCTTCAGTTTCTCTCTTTTTACTGTGCTCCACAGCAGAGATTGATGCCGCAGATTTGCTGGGATCAGTGTCAAAGACTCCCCTACTTGTTTTCAGAATACTTCAACATAATTACTGACTTCCCAAGACATGTACGTGTCTATGTACATACTGATTCTGCTTTATCAGCTTGTAAGACTGAGTCAGGAAGACAGAGTAGAATTGTTTGGGTTTTGGGTTTTTTGGTTTTTGTTGTTTAGTCTTTTTTGCAAAACAATATTTATCTTATTTAGAGCTAAGGTTGGAGTTTGTCTTTATTGTGCAGTGGGTGTGGGTGACCAGGTTTAAGAGGATGAGTATTAATGGAACCAGACATTGACATTCCCTGTACAACATTGAAAAACTTACTGTGTTAATATAGTATGAAACCCAATGGCATCATTCAGAAAACCATAATGAATCAGATCCCAGATGATTGCTTACCTCTAAATCAGAAGCACGTACATATATTTTACACCTTATCTGTAGAAAAATTCTCAATAATTACATTCTGGAACTACAGTCTACATGTCCAGTTTACAACTCAGTGACACTCTGTAGGACATGTAGGGGCTGGACTTTTAAGAGTAACTCCTGAGTATTGTCAGTGGCATCATGGGTGAAGAAACTGTACACACATAACAAACTTGACTTAAAACAGACAGTATCTCTTCCCTATTATTTCAATAAGATACCTGATAAAGGGGACAGAAAAATCTTAGCCTTGGGGACTTGCTAATGGCATATTTTCTTATTAGGATCTTGCTGAAGGAGGAGATTTAGTGCCCCGGGACCAGGAGATTATCCTTTCTGACAGAGTAGTGAATAATGAGTGATATAAAAAGTGGGTGGAAGCACTGTAGCAACTTGTGCTTCTCAGAGTTGTTCTCTCTGAATAGTGAGATGGCTAGGTAATAAGAGGTGCTGGCTTCTTGTTCATCTCCATCTCAACCAATTCCAGAAGTAAATCTTATATACAACTCCTACTATGTGACCTCTGATTCTTCAATCCTTCTCTCTCTGTGCCTGCATTTTACTCTTTGTTGTTCCTTGGTGCTTCTCCTTAGCTGTTCATATGGCAGTTTCTAAAACCCTACAAATGTGGCATGATGAAAACACCTAGACAGATATCTAGAGTATACGTTTAAACTTCAGACATCGCTATGTTAAAAATGTCATTCTCTTGTTCCTTGGACATCATTTCCTTCTGTTTAATCAGATGTTGGCAGAAATAGACAATAATTCCCAGAAACAAATAAAGGACACTTTGTGCAAAAATCTGTCTGATTTTTTCCATGATATTTTTACACAGATAAAGTAAAATTGTGAGGAAAAAAACCTCCAACACTTATCCCAAATTACCTTCACAGTAATATAAATAGTTCCCTGTATGCAGAATATAGTTTAGCTAGTTTTAATATTTCAAAAGAGCTTTCATCTATGTGAAAAAATTATAGAAACTGGTGATAGTTTTACTTTCTAGCTCTCTGTTGCTTTAAAGTTATAAAATATATGGCACATTCCTTTACAACTGACTGTCTTTAAAATTGCACTGAAAAGCTCTGTCAATGATATCTAACTATTGTGCAGATATTTCCTTTCCCTGGATTGTCATCATAAATGAACATTACTTCTAGACATATTTCAAATCCATGATAACTTACAACTCTGAAATCTTGGACTGAAATACTGTGGCCCAAATTCTGTTGACACTTCAAGAATTACCAGTTATGCTGTCACTAGGAGCACTCATTTGGTATTTGCTGGTCTGCAGGGATGGGCAGGAGCCTTCCTTCCTCCACTGTGACATCACCATCAAAGAGCCAGGATATACAAGGGGTCCCAAGATATAAGATATTGGGATCTGAAGTGGTTCCACTGGAATAGTCTTGTTGCCTCTTTCAGAGGAGAGAGCATATAGGATCTGGGACCAGATAAAGGCAAGAGCTAGATAAGCCATCTAAAAAGCCCAGAAATCATAAGGATGTCTCCTTTGTCATTTTTAACTCATCATCCAGTGGTGAATTCTCTGATACGCTAATTTCAAAATTAACCTATTGCCTACCAACGTGAACAGTAGCACAGCAGATCTACTTTCACAGGATTCTTTAATGCCCAAACTTGAGTGTGTTAATGTGTGTGCTTCCAAAGGTACCTACATTGGCTGTCAAACAGTGTTTGCACTCACTTCTTAATTTTTAGAGATGAGCCATAAGGTTCAGAGAGAAGGAACTCAAAGCCATTTATTTGAGTAGTATTTGCATTCATCTAACTCAATGTGTGGCTTTTTGAGATACCCCTAAAAGAGACCCTATGTTTTTTACTGCTTAAACAGGAAACCTGTTGATGCTGCTGGGCTCAAAACCTAGCCCTTAGGCACTGAAATATTTAAGAGTAACTTCAGCAGGCAGAAGAGATTTTATGCATAGCTCTCTTTTTTATCAGTACTTTATCAACAAAATGTCAGCATTTATTTCAATTCCAGAGGTGATCATTAGGTGAGGAACAACCAGATACTAGGAAAATGAGGCAAAAATAAAAATCTTTAAAGAAATACATAAATTTTTTATGACAGCTGCAGGTACATATGCATCTGTAATTCACCTAGTCTAATCTTTAC
Organism: Zapornia atra; assembly: GCA_013400835.1. Classification (NCBI taxonomy): domain Eukaryota; kingdom Metazoa; phylum Chordata; class Aves; order Gruiformes; family Rallidae; genus Zapornia; species Zapornia atra. The sequence continues at coordinate 6,778 of VZTU01007144.1, forward strand.
TATTTTATAATCCTGTACCATTCATATGGGAATTTATGAAAGTATACAGGTCATCTGTAATGACACTGTTTCTGCTGACCTTTCTGTCAAGAGAAATGTTGACATTTTTTAAAAATGCACTTGACCCTCAAACCTGCATCTCTTATGGCAATATAAAGTAAGTAGATTTGTGCTCCAGCTCAGTTTCCATCCTAGTAAAAGAAAATATTTAATGCCCTTAATATCAAGGTGAGAAACCTAGTGAAACATACGCAATTCTTTTTGGAATTGTTATCTAACTCTTTTTGCAACCTATTAGCAGATATCTCAGGAAAGGCCCATCACAGGATGTTCCAGGAAAGAGCATTACTTTAATCAGGAAGGGTTTTGCGTGGTTTACTACTTATATATTTTAGAAGAAAACAAAAGCTTCCTCGAGAAAGGAAAAAGAAGCATAACTAATACATATACACGTACATTATGTACGTGCATTATTATGTACATGTAAACAATACACACAGTCTATCTGCCTTTTGTCACTGCTTGTTGCCTTCTAACCTAGCACAGAATAGGAGAGCAGATGCTAAGAAAGAAAAGTCATATAGTCAGAAACATCTTCCAGAAGCATACAGAAAAGACTAATTAAGATTAGAAACCAAACAACAACAGCTTTCTGAAAATTGTACTTTCTGGTACTGTTAGCTTCCTCTGGGTTTCTCTCTACAAGAAAAAACAGCCCTGGAATGCTTTTCACTGACCCCTCTTGTATAACTATCCAGTTTCATATATTTCTTCCAATTTCTTTTTGTCTTTGACATTGCAGGTATTCAACATCTCCTCCAAGGCAAAGGAAAACTAGACTAAACTATAATTAAAGGACAATATTTAATGACTGCTGGTGGGCAGACTAGAAAAAGAAGAAACCAGGAATATGTTAAAAATATTCTGTGGGTATTTTCTGTTTCCACATGAAATTTCTCAGCTAAATGCAATTGTAGATACACTTCTGGAGAGTATAAGAAAACAACGTTAATATCCTATGTTATAACTATTTGTAGATATTATGTCTTTCTTCCAATATTTTCCTTCAGGCTTCCTTTGTGTTTAGAGCAGTGAAGCCTGAAAGAAGTAACTGTATGGATAGAAGTATGCTAAAAAGATACCGCCAGCCAAAAATGTCACACAGCTTGCTGGTTAGGTAAAACACACATGTTTGAATACAGAATTAAATAACAGGCTGCTTAGCCCAACATACTTTCTCTGTCCATAGGCTAGTGACCTTGCTTAGGGAAAGAATACAAGGAGCAAGATGACAAAGGTTTGACCCTTTTCCTAGAGGATTTCCCATGTTCCTGAAAAGACCATATTAAGGGACTTCTTCAGTCAGAAGCTGACTGAATTCATCCAGCTGTTACTAAAACCTGTGTGGTCTTTTGGCTTGTGCAGTATTCCAAAGCAGTCAAAGTTTAATTATAATCAAAGTTTAATTATGTTTGATCAATATCTCTTCTCTTTATTATTTTTTAACATGATGCCTGATGGTTTCACTGGATATCCCTTCCTGCTTACATGAAATAAAGAGGAAGTATTCCCAGACATTATTTTTACAAGCTGTGAGCTTATGATGTTAAAGCATATAGTAACAATCCCATACCTCTGACCATTTCACTATCCTTCATTGTTCCTTTTCTTCTGTGTCTGGGGTGAGCAGAGCTTCATTCAGCACATGCAGATGGAGTATACCCTATTACAAGCAGCCCAAGATGTCAAAAATGCGGTTTCAACCATCCAAATAAGCAGCAATTTTCATCACTTCTAGCCTTCACCACAACCGAGCTTCACACATAAGTGTGCTTAAATAACAGATTGTAAAGCAGAGAAATTAAGAACTGTGTAATGAAATAATATTTGCTGAATTTCAGTTATCTCCCTACCTCCAAGTTATAGAATCATACTTCTTACTTTCAGGGTTCTTGTTTTAATGATTAATTTTAGATTAAGGTTTTTGTGTTTCTTATTTTTCAATAAGCATCTTTTTCTAATTAATCCTGCAATTTCCCTAGTCAATCCAATTTATCTGAGAAATTGCATTCTGTGATGGTATTAGACTGTAATATAAACAGAAGAATTCGCCTTTCAAGCAACAGCAAAAGGAGAAGTTAAGTTGTATCCAGGAGGAAACATTTTTTGTTCAAATATACATTTCTTCAATAAACACAGGGGGAATATGAAAAAAAAGTGCATTACTTCTCCTGTCAGTTCTTTTTTTCTTGCAGTGAAAGTATTTCTTCTAATGCATTAAATTCACACACCCCCCACAACATTAATCCTAAATAGATGTTAAACACTTGACCGTCGATACAAATGTGTAAATTAGCTCTTAAAGTCTGTAACACATGTACTAAATAATAGCTTCACTGATGAACAAATTTAACAAAGCTTTAATAGGAAGCCACTGATCTAAAAAAACCAGAAGCTGTCTGATCTTCTATGAGATGAGAGTGGTATGTGCCTCACTGTTTTCTGCAAAGACTTAAACCTATCTAAGCGAGTGCTCTCAAATACTATTGTATTAAACACCATGTTGAATTCCTATTATTTTCAGGCAGGTCCATTTAAGTTCAGAATGAGTAGCAGACAACAACTTCACTGCTTCTACTGTGAACCTTGACACAGAGCAGTTTATAAAGGAAAGGCAGAAAACCCTCCAGGTTGATCCTTTTTATCTAGAGCTCACAATTTGTAAGCCATTCTGAATGTAAGGACTTAAAATATTACTCAATGTCAGTTTAAGAAACCACTGAGAACCTCCTTCCCTCTTGAAATGTTTTTAATATCTTTGGAGATAAATAACTGTTGTAGAGAAACAGAAAAACAGAAAAGCATAAAACTATGCTTTTACCATCTTGAGAGGATAACAGTGGGATTCTGTCAATTCCCAGGGTCTAATTAAGTGGCTGAGATCAATACATTTGTTTCTCTTTTTCAATAAGCTCCCATGATTATACAAATGCCTGAAGTGTAGCTTCAGTCATCTTACTGCCTTGTTTATCAAAAAGGCAAATATATTTTACAGTTCAGATATTTATTAACCTTTAAAATCACTCTAATACAGTTTAATTATTACCAAGTAATAAAGCATGAATCTTAATGAAAAATAGGAAGTCTCAGATATTGTCCTGGAACTGAAAAATTTGTAAGGCACAGCCTATCTTATTTCTTTCAGAAGTAGCTATATCCCAGAAATAATTCCTCAGCAAATAGCTTCTCTGATGGCTTTGCAAAGATGGCCACGGAAAGGCTCAATGAAAAAGCATACAATGACAAATTAAACAGAAGTGGGAGCTTGTCCTTGCTGGAAGATGGCAGTCAGTAGTACTAAGCAAATATGAAATAGAAATTAAAGCTTATTCTACAAAGAGGAAGCCATAAAATTACTGGTTTTAAAAAAAATTACTAAACAATATTCACTAAATAAAACCATGAATTCAGAAAATAAAATTAAACTGATTTTGTACCTTTTTTTTTGCTGAATTTTTGTCTCTGCTAGAGTGGTTAGATGCAGGCCACAGCAAAGCAGGGAACACTTTGCCTCCATCACTGTCTTCAGAAAAGGCATTTTACTAGTCAGTGACATTGGCTTCTGTTTGTGCTAGCAAGGGAAAGGGAAAATTTATTTATTACAGCTAGGAGTGTTGTCCAGAACATCTAAGCACTGATGTAGTCACTGACCTATACTGAATGCTGATGAAGTATTTCAGCTTCCTGGGATGAACAGTGTGAAGTGCAGGATCTGTTCACCTCAAGGCAGATGCACAAAATGCACAAAAAGTTCTGTTTGTGTCGAGTACCACATGCAGCACCCAGGTGCCCTGTTCTGGGCTCCCAGGGTACAAGAAAAACATTAACACACTGGAGCAAGTCCAGGGAGAGACACCAGGATGGTCAGGAGCCAGAGCACAAGGTATATAAAAAAAGGGATGGAAGATATGGGCTTCTTCAGCCTTAGGAAAAGAAGGAACAGGGCAGATTTTATGGATGTCTTCAGCTATGTAATAGGAGGGTATAGGAGGACAGACAGACAAACCCTTCTCGGAGGCTAAGAGCTTCATTTGATAATGAAGACACAGCTTAATGAAGGCAGATACGCACCCTCAGAAGCAGGGTGAATTTTCCCACAGTGCACTCTCATTTTAGATTGCAGCTACCTCTGTATTTTGTGGTTACATCCATAGATGTGCCTTACATCTGTGGCTGCACTGGCAAGATAGTGTGGGTCTGCATACCATCACAGAGCCATGACCCTTGAGATGAATTGACACTAATAAATTGTCACATATTATAAGTGGGGTGGTAAATCAAATACAATTCAGACTCCTTGTACAGATTTTTCCTACATATTATTAGTAAAAACAGAGAGAGCTTACTTTCAAACTCGTTGTTTTACCTTACAGATAAAGTATATTTTGTAGTCCATGTGCAAAACAGTCCTTCAGCTGCAGCTTATATCAGCCTTCCAGATCTTTATCAATTCAGCAGGAGTGCTCAAACTGCTATTCCAGTATTAGGAATGCAGCAGAGGAGATTTCTGAATGCTGGTCGTATATTTGACCTGCAATATAAAGGCTTTCCCATATTAATCACAGGAATATGCTTATAAAATAGCTAAATTGTACTTCTCCTATAAGGAAAAAATTAATTGACTTTGTAGCATGAATCACATCACCATAAAATGTCAGCTGACAAGCCTACAAAAGCTGTTGTAGCTTGCTGCCATTATTTTGGTTTAGCTAAGCAGAGGCAACAAACTTCTCAAACAGTTACTAACATTTCAAGAAACTCCAGTCTCTCCCCAGTACTTTAATCTGTGGCAGAAACCAACACAGCTAACATTTTGCAAACCTTGAAGGATCCTTCAGTTTGTCTGATGGAGCTCTTCAGCTGATGCAGTCAGCTTTTCCCCTAGGTTAGTCTGACACCCTGGTTCACCTTTGCCTTCTAATAGGGAATGTAAGGGAAGTTTTGTAACACCAAGAAGTTTGTGCTTTGGTGTCAAACACACTCATCAGTAACAATACAGAGTTCAGTAATTCCTGAGCAGCTCCTTCAGCATTAATAGAGGTATGCTCAGCTTTGAAAGGCAAGGAAGTTTAACTCTCCTGATAGCTCCACATAAAGCCTAAATTTGCACGTAATCACGGTGCTGCAGATATTTAACAGATTTTAAGAACACTTTGACTGGTTACTCACGGCGGTTGAGAAGTATATTAGAAATCATACTTTGAAAATCTTCCTGGAGGAACTTGGTTAACATGAAAAACATTTGGCTCTTGTCATTCTTGACTAGTTCATTTTCATCCTAGAGGATGCAGTAGATCAGGCAAGTTCTCTGAACTCTCAAGAACCCTGAAGTTCTAGAGGCATATAAATGTGAACAGATCATCACTTGCATTTTAAAAAGTTAACTTAGATTTGACTGCAAGTTCCCATACAAACCAAGGTAGAAAGCATCTTTGCATACTTAAATTTGACATCTTTAAACTAAATTATTGAATTAATCATGTGTTAGAGACTTTACCCTATCTCCCTCCTGAAAATACTGCAACAAAGTGCACTGTGCATTCCTCAAACCAGTTTTAACTTTGTTTGTGGGAGAACATCATTAAATTTGTGTTCCAAATTCAGAAAGATGAAAAATGTTTTACTTTGAAAAGCATAATAACTTCAGCAGTTATTTAAATGCTGTTCAAGCTTCATAGACATAACGAAGAACTTCTCCCCTCCTGTCATTTGAGAATATGATCTAATTCCACAGTTCACCTGCTGAAGCTTTTAATACATATTAATAATGAAAGAGATTTATACATCTCTTCAGCAATCTTTAAGGGAAATAATGACCCTGATTTGGCTTTCATTTACATAAGTACCTATAGCTACCAAGTTATTGAAGTTTAAGAATTTATTTAACCAACGTAGCTAAGAATACAAGGTCTGATGCAAGGAGGCACACATTATGTATATGTGATCTGTAGTGATCCAACAAAAAATTGCTTAAATTAAGTCCTTAAAGAAGTAGAAATACAACATCAGTTCTGCAGGCCTTCTTTAGAATTTAATATCCTAGCATTGTAATGCAGTGGCTTGGGATGAATGAGTTCATGCCACATGAAGTGTCTGAAAAGTCAGGCTCAAACTAAAAACCAATTTGGTGCATGGAAATCCAAATTAGAAATCCAGTGATTTTTTTTTCCCCTTAAAAGGAAAGGCTTCATGATCTGACTCACAAGCAGTATATTGTGACTTTTGTACTGCCTGCAAGTCATAATCGCATTCCTATACAAGTTTAAGTACATTCTCAGGACTTAATAATTAACAGTAATGGGAGAAAAAACTTATTAAACCATTAACTCAAACAATCAGTAAATTAAAGCCAGCGAAAAAGAAGGAAGGGAAAGACACATGATATTTCTAAATTCTGGGTCATGCTCAATACTTCTTTCCAATGTTTGCACTATTTCTCATATCTTTTAGGATTGCAGAGCGACAAAAATGTTGTGAAATATAAAACAACAGCTTCTGATGAGTGAATTGAAAAACTTCGATGAAGCTGAAGGGCTCGCTAGAATAATAATGCATCAGCAGTAGCCTGATGTTGTCATTCATAAAGCCCCAGCAGGCGAGAGTTTCGATTCATCTGACCTCCACCTAAACAACTGGGGTTCTTTAGTCTGGAGAAGGGAGGTTGAGGGGAGATCCAATTGCTCTCTACAACTACCTGAAAGGAGGTTGTGAAGAGGTGGGGCCTGACCTTTTCTCCTTAATGACAAGT
>VZTU01007144.1:13671-88852 GCA_013400835.1 Zapornia atra
GACGGTTGGACTTGATGATCTAAAGGGTCCCTTCCAACCATGACAATTCTGTGATTCTATTCTATGACTCTACTGTACTTCTTGAAAAATCTTCTGAGAAATTTTATTCCCCACACTTTTTAAAATTCAGCTGATGAGTATCAAGTTATTTAAAATATGAGACAGCATTCAAAAAATACACCCCATATCTCTGGAAAAACACTGGACAACAGGTTTCAGGTTACAGTCTTTCATTTAAGTTCTAAGGTGTGTCTCTCTGTGTTTGAAAATAATTCCTATGCCATCCAAAACTTCAAGCCTGCATTCAAGTTCAAACATAGTACAAAATAAGTAGCAATAAAGTTAAATTATTTCTTCTTATTACACAATTTCATACAGCTAAAAATTTTTCGCATGTAGACATCACAGCCTCCATGTCCCTTTAATCTGTTTCATGAACTCAAATTCAGGAAAAATCTAGAATCTCATAGCCATAGTCCTTGCCACAGCCCAAAGAAATGTCTCATCACCTCAATCTTTCACAACATCCAAACATAAGCAATGCTAAAAAACAATGATATTTGAATGTTCAGTTATGTATCTGAGGATTTAAAAGAGTGGTCCTTAGCATGAAAAAGAATATAAACCTGACTTGTCAAATTTCTTCTTCCATGACATAGAGATCTCACATAAAGCCCACAATATTATGTTATCCTCCAAATAAAAAGGTCATTTCAATCATGATTTTTTAGACAGCATAGAGTTAGAATTTACTTTTTTGGTTGAACAAAGTAATTGCATTAACCAAAACTCTGCTATCCATACACAATTGTAAAAGAAACTGTATTTCTGAAGAAGATTTGATGAAAAATTACCAAAAGAATTTTTTTTAAAATGCACTTCTGAATTAAAAAAATGCAGATAAATACTTCACTCAACTCCAGATGTGGAGGTGTCCCTGCCTACCTTTAATGACTAAGAAGAAAGGAAAAAACCAAGATAAATAAAATAAAACAAGGTAAAAAAAGCAAGAAAATAAACAGCCTGAAGGCAAGAATTTTGCCAGGGGCTGGAAACAATCTCAAGAAATTATTAAAATCTAATCTACTTGTTCTACAATAGAAACATCTGCATAATGAATTTTCCTTCAATAGCATGAAAATAGTAGATTGTATATGCGTATAATCTGCATACATGCTGTTGAGAAACTCTAATTACATGAAAAATGGGCAGACTTTTTATAGATCTAACAGATGAGAGGTTTACCACTACATGCTCAGATAAGCTGCTTCCAGGTCATATTATTGCTTAAACATCCCAGCAGTTCAGACTAAATCCTTCTTTCTCAGGTAACAGGCAACCCAGCTGAGACCAGTGTCTAAGCACTCCTTCAAAGCCTTAGTGTTTCCTACTAATTACTTCCATGCTGCAGTAGACTAAACCCAGCAATATCTTAAGGAGATAGACATGACTCAGGTGAAATAAATCTCCAGTGTGTTACATCTCTGAGAAACATAAGTGAAATCAGAGTGCAGTAGAACCTTAGCCCCCCTCTGAATGTGGCCTAGGAGATGCTAGAAATGCAAACAAATTTAACTAAATCAACACCAAACCTTACAAAAACAGACAGAGCTGAAGCATGAATTCCCAGATATTTTCAATAGAAGTTATTAACCCGCTATATCAATCTACAAGATGAACAGTGGAAGGGAGATGGCACTATGTCTATGTTCCCCTGAGGTAATGCAAGAAGTCAGATCTTAGAAAAAACCATAAAGATCTCCAGGCCAATCAGATTCAATGAAATTCATATTATGCATCAACAACAGCATCAACAAATCTACTGAACATATTTTACTTCAACAAAGCTTCTCACAGTCAATTGTACCTATGAATTCAACAAAGAAGGCTGAAGGGGCATCTTATTGCTGTCTACAACTGCCTATTGGAGCAATGTAGAAAGGACAGACCCAGACTCTTTTCAGTAGTTAGCTATGAAGGATGAGAGACAACAGGCAAAAGATGCAGTGAGGGAAACTCCAAGAGGATATTAGGAAAAGAAAAATCATCATGAAGGTAGTTAAGTCCTAGAAGAGGTTGCTCAGATAGATTGTGGAATCTCCATCATTAGCAATTTCCAAAACTTGATTGATCCAGGAACAGTGTAACCTCTTCAGGGCTGTATCAGATAATCTTCAGAGACCTTTTACGACAGAGTCATTCTATGATTCTGTTCAAACACGCATCAGTGTTCCAGCACTAAAAATTTTGAAATACCACATTGGAGAAATCAATATTAAAGGTGGTATATTTCCACATGAAAGCAATCACTTTATGTATGTAAAGATTTCTAAAACCATAACTGATGCTGCTCATTGACTAAACCTTTAATTATTTAAGCATCGTTCCAAATAATTTCTATTTGTAGCTATATAAATATATAGTTTAAGAAGTATATTTATCATATTTATACTGATTAATATATTTTAAAATCACAATCTATTCCTAAAGCATTACAAACATCTAAAACAGATTAAAAGTTTTAATTTCTCTGCTGACTAGATCTCCATGGATTATGTCCTTTTTCACAGTAAGGGTGACAAAGCACTGGAATAGGCTGCCCGGGGGTGCTGTGGAGTCTCCTTCTCTGAAGATATTCAAGACTGATCTGGATGCCTATCTGTCCAATCTGTCCTAAGGAACCTAGGATCAAATCCAGGTGGGTCTTGAATATCTCCGGGGGAGGAGACTCCACAGCTTCTCTGGGAAGCCTGTGCCAGGGCTCTGTAATAATGCTTCCCAGCAGCAAACAGATCAGCAAGTATTTTTATATAAATACAGTGGGACAAATTCTCTTCTAATGTAAGATAATGTGTCTCCTTTGATGTTGAAGAAGCTGAACATCTGTACCACTGTGCAGAACTAACCCTTCTAAACTTTTAATCAGGAAAGTAGTACACCATCATTGTCATCAATGCCATTCAGCCCTTCTCAGCACAAAATAATTACTATTAATGTATTTGAAAGTTTCCTTTTCTTTCTTTACATTAATTCTTGCCTTTTAATAACCAGCCATGTAGACAAACAGCTAGTTTTGAGTCAGAGCATAAATGCATTTCCATATAATTTCTGCTGTTTGTGTTTACAGTTCTGTGCTTGCAAAGCTTCAAATAATTTCAGAGGGGTGAATTTGAAAAAAAGTGCAACTAAATTCAAGCAATCATCTCGTTGAGTCCAAAAGTAAGATGGTTATTCTGGTCTTGTGTAAACAAAACAGCCCTTATCTTTTCTACAAATAAGCTATCACTCATGTTTCAGGAACTGCTGAAAAGATGATAAAGATGATTCCTGAAAATCCATTTTGTAAGAGAAAGAGACAAACAGAGACAATGTTCAAAGACAGGATTTTGCTTTCATTCCTCAGGAGAGAAATTTTCAAATAGATTTTTATAAGGAAAGAGAAATCGTATGGAGAAACATTTCATCAATGATTTAAAAGCAACAGGGAGGCCTATAAAGCATGTGAAGATATCCCCAGAGTCTACTGACATTTCCAACATAGAGAAAATCTGTCAGGGGTTCTTTTTTTTTTTTTTACCCCAGTAGCCAATGGGAGTTATATAAATCCTAGAAAAATATTAACGTTAACCAGGCAATGACAGGCAGTCTATTTTTTGTCTTAATACCAGAAGAGTTTAATGAAATCTTTTATCACAATTCCTGATGAATTCAGGATGAAATCCTGATGATTTTATCACAATTCTCTTGATAAAAATAGACTTGACCAACGAAAAGTTTTTTTCCTAGTACTTTTATTAAGATCATCAACCTTGACTCGAAGCTGTCTTGTCTGCGATCTGAAAAACCTCAAGAAAAAAATTTATCCGATGCAGGAAAGGAAATCTATATTATTTTGCCCCTGTTCATTACAGGGGGCTAGACTAGGTGACCTTTAAAGGGTTCTTCCAATAAAAACCATTCTATGATGTTGTTCTATGACTCAGTCAGGCACGTGCACGTACGTTTTGAAGGTATAGACGAGGAAGAGCAGTCTTCCAGTTCTAAAATATCCATGGCATTTCTCTTACTATCATAAAAGCACACTTTTTTAACACATTCACCATCCCAATGCTGCCTTGAGATAGGAAAGTTTTATCGAAATGAGGTAGATCAACAAACCTCAGATTGTCAAAGGCTATTGGGCCCCAAACTCCCCCTGACTGCAGCCTTGGGGATCTGACCCAAGGGCTTTGCTGAAGGTCACACAGGATATTTGTGGAGGAACAGACTTCAGTCCAACTTTCTAAATTACCAGAATATTATTCTAATTACTCTTCATCAAAACCCTCTATCTTACATAGATTTGTGAGATAATTTTCCCATGTCAGCAATACTCTGATTTTTCACTTATTGATACCTCATGTCATTTTAAAGCTACAGACTGTTCAGTGGCAAAAATAGGGGGCGCATTGCTTTCAGGTTGTTTCAATTACCTTTAATATTGCATTGGTCAGGGTAACCTCAGTTACTTATTCCCTTGTTCGCCGAACTTAATCGTTCAGGGTTCACATTCAAATAATACTCAGTTTTATTTAGATTATGTAAGGCAATATTTGCATACATGTGAGGTAATTTTTGAACACCTGCTTTACCTGCCCCCACCCCCAGCCTCTCCTGTGTAAAATTCTTATCTCTTATGTGCTCAGATCGCTTGAGGAATATGTAAACAGTTGCATAAAACAAACACACCAAACAGATGCAGTCTCTGCTTCAGTCATTAGATGTCCCTGTGCACTGTGAAGGCTTCTGTGTCTGAGGTGTAGAACAACACAGAGCTGAACTAGAGCAGTTCTGGGAAGTCGGCTTGTTGTATTTATGCTTTCTGATATCCTGTTAACAGGCTTTCACTTTAAGAAGGCCTCGTTTACCATTTTGCAGAATCCAGGTGATAACATATCTAGAAACATCAGCTGGATAATCCTAATTAAATAGTACAGTTCTTTTTATTCTGTAGGACAAAATGCTGTGAACTGTCCTGTAAGGGTCCAGTTTAGATTCATTACCAATGAGAACTAAGGTCAGATGAACTTGCTCATGTTCCATGAGCATCTTTGTATCTTTGTTTCCCTCTCCACTTGTACAGCTCTCTGGCTTTTGTTCTTTACACACCCTCCCTTTGCAATACACGCTCTCCTGAATAATGGAGTGGATTCTGTGGGGATGAAAACCTGCTGATTTTCTCATATGTTTACGATTTCTCATTAGACTTGAATTCTGGACTCAGCACTTTTATAAGCATTCTCCCTCATATTCACTACAAATTAGTTAAGAAGCATTAAAAAAGTTTAAAAAAAATCATAAATTAGAAACATGGGTATAAAATGCTACACACTGATTCCCTTGAGAACATAAACAACTTCAACAGGAGCACTGGCTGCACAATTAAAGCAAAACAGGTCAGGTTGTATTACAACAAAAGAATTAATATCTGCCATATCTGCAGGAGGAATGCATTTTTGCAGTCCACTCAACAGACAGTGGAATTTTCATCATTGACTGTCAGTATCAAAGTAGCCGTTCTACATTTGTGGACATGAAATAAGCCTTGCAAAAACAGGGGAGAAAAGTTGCTTTTCTGCCCTATCACTTGGCAAACTGAATGAGCACTGCACAATATTTTCATATTCCCTAATGCTTCAGTAGCTGGCTGTCATGTGAATTTCACAAAGCCCTTCTATATTATGAAGTGGAAAATATATTCAGAAGCATCAGAATTCCCTGTTATTAAATGTTTCTCTCTGTAATGAAGTCTCTGTAAAAGTAACAAAAGCAACTACTGTAGCAACAATTCTAATTACTTTCCTACAGCACTGAAAGAAATTATGGCATTTTAATGGAAATTTAATCTCTGCAATTTAACGATGTTCATTCCTATTATTTCCCTTACACCTCTTTATGTGTTATGAACATGTGTAGGACTGTGTAGTATTCCCCCCCCCCCAACAAATGTCTCAAAAAAAATATTTTTATTGAACCTCTTACTTGCCGCTCTTTTCATCATTTTTATATTCTGTATAAAATGGCATAAATGAGCTATATATTTTAAAAGAAGTTCTGACAAAGTGTGTAAGTGCCATGTCATGTTCCCAACCTAAATTTGTACCAACCTTTGTAAAGGCCAGATGCATTTATATTCTTGTGTAATAAAAAAATAAATAAATTAAGAAACTACAATCTACTTTTAGAATCCAGTCTCAATATAAATACAGAATCCAAACCAAATAGCTAGGCTGGCTTGCTATACTATTTGTACCATGTCNTGCACACAAGTGGGATCAGTACTTTTGATTAAACTAATCATGTACTTTAAGTCAATCATATGCCATTTGCCAGAACTCAAGCCAAAAAGATGACGAAATCAAGTCCTTTATTAAGACCGGGGACACTTGGTTACAGGACCCTTCAGATTATAGCTCTCCATCTGTTGTGTGTTAATGGGAATTAGAATAAAGCTAATTTAAGAGCTGAAAGGCAATGCACTTTCACTAAAAAAGCACAAATCCAGTCTACTAAGAGGGTTAGGAAAAGAAGAATCGGTAATGCAAGTATAAGATACTTATCTGATGTTGCCAGCTCTGTGCAATTTTCTGGAAGGAGAAGCTGTCTTCCTGTTCAGAAAAAGCCCTACACTCGGTATCTGTACATTTTCAGTGGAACTGTCTGTGTTCATATCTGAATTCTATAGACGAAAATGATTAAGTCCCATATGGGACTTTTCACTTAGTCTTACAAAACACTTAAACTGACAACTGTTCTACAGCATGCAGTTCTTTGTGGAGAATAATATAGTTTAACCAGTGCAATAAAATTAAGCATGTATCATAAGACGTAGAACTTTAAATTTACATGACATTAACTGCCTTTCTGCAGTAAAGCAAAATATAATTTGAAAACACTTCTCCTGCTTTGTGAATGAAGACCGAATTTTGAACTAATGATGATATATTACCAAAACCTTTCTGTATGTTTTGCTAGGCTCTGCAATATTGAAATGGGAGCTATGTATCTTTGTTTTATGCTACTCAGCCATCACAGTGGTGGTAGCCAATAGCTTGTTTTACAGACAAGTTTTAGTTCTACCAGGTAAACCATTAATACCACTAGATCTAGAGGAATCAGATGAGAATCGGCATTCGTACTCACAGTGAATTTCATTTTTATCCAGTCTGTTCCCGTGAGACATGCAGCAGACATGGCTTCAATACGGCTTCTTCAATACTTCTACAAATGCAGTAGTGAGATGGTTTTATTCACCAGTTTTACTCATTTATTTATTTTTATGTGAAATTTGCTGGGTAAGCAGTGTTTCCAAGGTGCAGCAGGAAATCAATGTCAAATGTCTTGCTGGGATAATTCTTATCTATTTTAAATTATTTACTGTGTTAATCTATGTTACTTCTGTTATCAGGCATCTTTTTGTCACATATGTGATAAGACCTTTTGTTACTGCATTAGAAAAAGGAATACCGATAAGAGACTGTTACAGATGATGAAAATTTGATCAGACTGTCATATTTTAGCAGAACAGAAATCTGTTTCTAGATTAAAAAAAATACATTAAGAACATGGAATACACTAGTTTCCTTTCATAGCTGATGTAGGAACATTGACAGTGGTCTTATTCATGGATTTGTAAAATATTTAATAATGTATATCAAGTACGTCTCCCCTCCACTTTCCTGGTTTAGCAAAATTCTAGGAGATTTTTGACAAAAATTACCTGCTTCAAGAGCAGTTAATGAATATACATAGAACCATATTCCATTGCTTTTCACCATTTTTATTTCTTATATTGTCTTTATTGTTTGCTACTATCAGAACTGCTGTCTCCCCTCTCTACTTCTCCCTTATGAACCATTTTATTTCACTGCAAGATCTACCTTCCATTCACTTTTTATTATGTAGGTTTGTTTGGGGTTTTGCACTTGCTTTCACATTATGCTTCTGGATGAAACCCTGGTCACCATGAGGGATTTTTGCTAATCACAGTGGGATTTTTGCTAATCACTTCCATAACACCAAGAACTCAGTCATTTAATCTATGCAAATTAACTCCTCTTTTCTGACCTTCATGTGTCATATTGTCTAACTTGTTTGGAGTTTTTACCGACTTAGATAAGTTCCATTTTATAGCACAGAGTTTAAAAACACATATAAGGTTTCTCAGAAGTGGCGACTGATGTCTCCATATCCTGACACAGCATTAGGTTTTCTGTGAAAGGGAGTATAAGGGAGTATCTCACACTTAAATCGACTTTGTGGTAGTAACTGTGTCACACTTCTTTGTTGCAGGAGCAGATTTGACAGATGTCTGACCCCAAATCCGGACAACGCTAATCCTGAAACTACAGTCCTGAAGACATCAGTGTGGGAAACTGCCACACTTGACAGCTAGAAAGCCTGACTATCAACCATGGGTATTGCACCCTGCCCTATATATCTGACCTGAAACTCAAATCAACCACAGACATCCCAGAGGCTCATTCATGAAAACCCATGACCCCAAAAAATGTTGCTTCTTACTAAGTCTTGTTCTCTGATTTAGAATTAGCTGTCCAGATTACATTACTACTTGTAAGATGCAACAATGCCAGTTCAGAAATTTCAGTTTAGTGATCCATTCCCTTGCATTGTTCTCAAAAAGGTGTTGATTTACCAGAGTAGTTAATTCTTTTCTGTCAAGAACAGAAAACCAATTTCTTTACTAAGATATGTAGACATGTTTGCCTTCACTGAAAATGAGATCCAGGGAAAAATATATTAAAAGAAAAATAGGGATAAATAGGCATTTGACATTATTTTCAACATTAAAGTAGGACAGAATGTTGCTTTCATCTTTTTTTTGTAGCCTAGCATAGACAATACCACTTCCCCAGGGTAAAGCAATCACTTTGTAGACCAGATTCCTACAAAGCATGGCCCTTTGGCTGATGAGCACTTGAGAGGTATTTGAGCAAATGACCCTCATGGACAGCCCACACATTATTTTCAGAGAAAACTTAGGTCCCAGGAAAGGAGGAGTTTCTTCACATACAATGAGCTTACTTACCCATGTGGAGTCCATAGAGCAAGACAAGACAAGGCAGCTGCTAAAACCCTGCATGAAGTCCTCATAAGAAGTGCTACCACTCCAACCTAGGATTCCATGTGTTCTGCACTGCAGGTAAGGGTGGCCATGCTTTTGTTAAACTAGGTAACTCAGTCACTGGTAAAAAAGTAATATGGAGCTTTGCACTGCTCAGCTGTTTATTTTTTTCTTGCCGCACTTTGAAGAGCAATGCCAATTGTGTGCTGCTGTGGCTCAACCACTAGCTGCATGTGCACACAGATGGACTTCAGGCATTGCTACACAAGTTACAGAAGTTCTCCTGCAAATTAAGACACTGGTATCTGTGGTAAATGGGAGAAACACAGGGCAGTGGCATCCCTCCAAAGACACTGTTCTCTTTCTTCCACTCCAAGATATTCAAGCTGTTTGAGGAAGTCAATTGGAGCTGCCACCCAATGCCCCACATCCACATGTCCTCATGTGTGAAGACTGGTCAATGATCCCATCTGCTTTAAAGTGCTAGTCTATAAAATCCTCCTGAAACATTTTCATGGAAGCTGGCACCCAGAAAAGCATCTGATCGAAAAAAAAAAAAAAAGCTGACAGCCTGATGAGATAGTGTCAGTGAAGGTGATCAGTTTCACAAGCAGAACCTGTCTGCAGAAGCAGGATCCCAAGCAGATCTTAACCAGGCTGCAGTAAAATAGCTGACAGTAGCACCCTCAAGGCACAGTAACAGCAGCCACTGATGACCTTCAAAGACAGCGTGACAGTAGCATTTATTACATTTGTTTCCACGGTGGTTATGAAAGTGGGGCTTGTGCACTGCACACACAGCATCCCTACCCCACAGCAGCTTATCTAAATAGCCAAGCAGATAAAAGTTAGAGAGTAGGATTAAATATACAAACAGAGCAGAGGAGTAACAGCCTGCAAATTCCATGTCAGTTGGGCTACTTTTGTTTACTTGTCCTTTGGGCAGTTTAATTAGTAAGGGATTATACAGACAAAGGAGGAGGGTATTAAAGATAGGCACAAAAGAGGCAAGGCAGTGGCCAGAGGGAGGGAGGAAAGGCACAGAGTGTCTGCAGTGAGTCTGAGCTGAAGGAGTCTGTAAGAAAAGAAGCTCAGGAGGTTGCAGAAGGTGGCTGCATGGCACAGGAGAGAGGTATTCATAAATACTGTGAAAAACAGGCTGATGTCTGTGGTATTACGTGTTAGAAATGCCAATGGTCCTAAGAAAGAACTCGATGTACTAGTGAAGAAGCAATTTATTATATGTTCTTGCAAAAGCAGGTATCCTAGAAAAGTAGACACACCTGTGGTCAGAGTTTTCACCATTTTATACCCTATTCCTGTAAGAAAATCCCTCCCATGTTTACATATGAATTAGGTACTTCCAAGGTTTACAGGCTCAGCTGAGGTGCCTTCTTCATAACAGTACATAATATTATACAAATTGCATGTCTGGAAGGTTTCTGCTTCTCTTTGGTGAAGAAAATAATATTCATGAGCTTACTGAGCAAAATGCAGTATTTTTCTAAGTTACTATTGTTCATCTTACATAGCCCTTAACTGTTGCATATCTTTGTATTGTTTGGGCCCACTGAAGACAAATGGGGACCTTCTGGCTTGCTTTTATCTTATTGCTAGGCAGCTGAACAGTGTTCCCTCTTATATTATGCCCTATCCGTTCCACATCTTGATTGACAATTGTCCTTCATCTTTGTTTTACCTGTAAGACTTAGCTTAGGCTCCAGCTTCCCCCAAGACTACCCAAGTCCCCAGCAAACGATTCCCGATGAGGCAGCCTGAGTCCACCAACTCAGCATAGAAAAATACTAGACCCATTCCACAGTTTGCAGAAGCGACATTCCCCAGCATTTTCCACACATGTACAGGGACAGAGGCACTAACTTGTCTTGCCTCTAACAAGTTCATGGCAAAGAGTCAGCCTGGAATGGGTAATAAGATACTCAGCCAGCCCATAGTGTGTCTCATACAGACGGTTTTGGGGTTTTAACTTTCTCTGTGCCAAAATCAGCCTTGAGCTGGCTCCTCCAAGACCATTTGGCTCCACGAAAGGCCCTCACATTGTGGCATGGGGAAACTGGGGCCACTGTGGCAAACCTAAGGTAGCAATGAAGAAAGAGAAATTGGAATTAAAAAGACGTCTGAAAAGCATCTAAATAAACCCTCAAGTTAACACAATCCAGTGTAGGGGTACACCGTCATTTATCTTTTCCTAATAAAAAGATAAGTTATTCACCTTTTCTAAATGACAACTCTCATGAATTTTGAGTGTGGCAGCTACCTACATATTGCTGTAGCAATCAGTGAAATGTAGAGGGAAGGAAGGGTAAACTGCCAGAGGAGGGTGGTATTGTATAACATAAGTAGCTGCTTCTTAGCATGGAGTTACCAAGCAGGGGTAGCTAATAACCACCACCACAACTCCCACCCCTCTTAGCTTACAAAATAACACACCATAGTAGCCAAGAACACGGAGGAGATGAGAAAACTGTGGAAAGAAGTAGAATTAAATTAGGAAGTGGGATAAAATGGGAAGATCAGAAAAGAGAGAAAGCAGAAATGGAGAGCATGGAAACCTGGGGAAAATATACCGGGCAAAGTCACCAAGGCAAAGGGTCAAAAATCAGTGCTTGAGCAAGTAACAACTTGTTCAAGAATGTGATTTTTAAAAATGGAACAAAAGATAAAAGATTGACTACTTAAGGTTTGGTCTGGACTGAAGGGGAACGAAAAGTACAAATTGTGTAAGATACATTTGCTGATTCAGCCTCTCCCTTCCTGCCATCCATATGCACTATCAACACTTTGCATTTGGTAACTGTACCCTAATAGAAGGCTGCAGGTTATAAATTGGAAGTAACAACCACAGCTGAGCTTCTTTTCACTGTGAAACACTTTTGAACTCCTGTCCTACTACTTCGATCAAGCCTGTGTATTCTTATCTGGGAATGGGTCACCTTTAATTGGGCATTTGTACAGTGTGGCTCGAGTTGTTAAAGCCTAGTTTAGGAATTCATAGGAATTTCTGTTCCAGAAATGAGAAAATACTGCAATTCCTTTTCTTCTTACTCACTGTAAATTTTTCTTTCTTTAAATTGCAATTTCAGCTCTCTAGACTTGATAAGCTCATAAGTGTACATGGAATTTAATTCTTCCTGTTCTATGTGAGTTACACTCTAAAATCTTTGTGTATGAATATATTTGCCACATCAAATAATACCATTGGAAATACTGTTTGGAGCTGAAAGTGGCTTAGAGAGGTCCTATAGTAGGCTGAAGTGGTGCTTAAAAGAAGTTGAAAAATCATTACTAGCCTCTTTACAGTGAGTTGTTTCTCTTCGTTCACTGTGATAGTATCTTAGAACCATATACTGGCTGGGGCAGGAATGAGCCTCTGGAGATCACATAGTCCAACCCCACAGTGAGATCAGGGTCAGCTTAAGCAGGTTACTTAGGACCATGTCCAGTTGGGTTTTGAGTGTTTCCAGGAATGGAGTCTTTATAACCTCTCTGGAGATCCCTGTCCCACTGTTCGATCACACTTCCATTAAAAAAGTCTGTTCAAATGGAATTTCTTGTATTTCAGTTTGTGTCCATTGCCTCCTATCCTATCACTGGGCAACACTGAGAAGTCTGGATATGCCTCTTCACTCCCTCCATCGAGTATTTTAAAAATGTTAAGATACCCACCTGAGTCTTCTCTTCTGAAAGCTCTATTCAGCATGCAGAGTAACATGTATAATACATTTGGCCTTGTAGAATATTACACTGAAAGTGCAAACACTTCAGAAATACAAATCTGCAAGAAAGAAAAATAAATGAAGTGAGAGGCAATTGGCATCTTCATAGAAAAACAGTCACAAACTTACTAAATGATATATGATAACTTCTCAGGATGCTTAATGAAAATCAAGAAGCTATATTTAAACATGAGAACAACTTTACAATAAATATTTCTGGAAACAATAAAAATATACCTGCCTTCACAGAAAATAGTCATAATATAATCAAGTTTATTTTTTTGTTTGGAATGGACACTAAGAACTCACCTAATTGATATTTCCCTTACACTTTACCAATACCAAACCGTCAAAATGAGAAAGGGCAACTTAAAAATACAAAGAACTATAACATGGCTTGAAAGAACTAGAGCAATTACTTTAATATCCTTAGTCTGCATCAGCTGCATTCCCAGGAATACAGCTATGAGATGCAGAATAAGGCCTGACTGGCGCAGAGAACCCTTTGGAAAGAATGTAAAATAATAATCAACTTTAACAGTCTGAGATAAGGTGACTAGTAATACCAGAACAAATCACAATCTGAATAATGGCAAGGTCACACTGGCAATGTTATACTGAATAAACAATAAAGGAGTTTATTGGTAGTAACCACAACATCAAAGTTAACTGTGGGAGATTCCATGGAGGGATCCAGCAATGACAGTACTGGGAAAAACAGAATCCACAGAATCCATTACGTAAACAATGGCAGGTATGATACTGTCAGCTGGGCAAGAGAGAAATCTATCAGAAGCATAAAACAAGCTTGTTAGATGAGATGCCAATACTTGAAAAGTTAACATGCAACCTGCTTCTCTCTGAAAGTAACCGAAGACACTGAAAGTAACTGAAGACACTAAAAGTAACTGAAGAAAAAGACCAATGATATGGATAACAGTGTTTAAATTACTTAAATAATTCTCCAAGCCTTGCCAGGCCTAGTTAAAAGCAACCTCCACACTACTTCTTCCAATTTTCCTACAGTTTGTTAAGAAAATATTTGCATTACATTTGGGTATTTACTCTTGCTGGAACTGTCTGTTATCACAGCCATCACCTTTGTTAAAGACAGTTATCACCGCATACATAGATCAGGAAGTTCCAGGATTCATGGACAGGTCCATAACAGTCCTGCTACCTGTCACCTGTCTCTTGCTGAAAACAAAAGCAACACCCATCCATCCCGAAGAAGGAGAGTAAAAAACTGTTAAGTATTTTTTAAAAAATAGTTTCTACAATAAAGATAATAAATTTCCATACATTTGCACATATTTTTATCTTTCTGGGTAGATTTTTCATTTCTTTCCTTTCAGGAGCTTCAGCACCACCCGACACTGGGGCACATATTAGTTTTTTCGCAAGACCTTCTTCTGAGCCAGAAACTCTTGCCAAGCAGATCAGTCATACAGAGGAAATACCATCATTTCATACTTCACTCTCACGTGGTAAATCTAGAAAGTATATTACTGATTAACAAATACATTCACTGTGCGTGACAAGAAATAATTGTAAGGAAAACGGTGGGAAAAAACCCTGAACAGCATTAAGCTAGGTGTTGTAGTTTTGCATGGTTGGTTCTGGTGGTGAAGGGGTGGGAGGGGTGGCTTCTGAAAGAAGGAGCTAGAAACTCTCTGCAGGCCCAACAGAGTAAACAACAGTCAGCTCAACACCAGTGTCGTTGCTGAACAAGGCCAAGCTGAAGCCCATCAGCTATGGTCACAGCGCCTCTGGAAATCACATTTAGAAGAAAAAACCTCTATCAACTGCTTTTTGCCAGCAGAGAAGGGACTGAGAAGATGTAAGAAACTGCACAGATATCAAGGCCAGGGAAGGCAGGGAGGAGGCACCCCAGGTGCCAGAGAGAAAGATGCTCCTGCAGGCCTTGGAAAAACCCATGGTAGAGCAGGTGTCCCCCCACAGCCCATGAAAAAGGCTGAGACCCCACCTGCAGCCTATGGAGAGGCCCCACGCTGGAGCAGGTGGAGACATAGAGGAGATGCTGTGACTGGCACTGGAGCAAGCCTCTGCCAGTACTTGCAGCCCATGGAGAGAAATAGAGACACAGAGATGAAAGAGAGAGAGAGAGATCCACACTGGATCAGGTTTGCTGTGGGGGGAGGCTTTTGACCCCATGGAGGACCAGGCTGGAGCAGCCTGGGCTTGAGAGACTGAGAGACATTCTATGATTTTATGACTGCACCCCATAGCAGTGACCCATGCTGGGGCAGCTGGTGAAGAGCTGAAGTCCTGTGGGAAAGGATTCACGTTGGAGAAGTTCCTGGAGGACTGTCTCCAGTGGGTGGGACCTGATGCTGAAGCAGGGGAAGAGTGTGAGAATGCTCTCCTCTAGCTAAGAAGGAAAGTAAGCTGTGAAGAACTGATGAAAAGCCTATTCCCTGCCCCTCCCCATGCCACAATGAGGGGGGAAGAAGATGAGCTGGCTGGTGCCTTGACTTACATATTTATGTAAGGTACCTAAAATTCAACACAATGTAAATCAACTCTTAGATCACCTTTATGTGACGATGCTTTGAGCTCTAGACTTACCAATAATTTACATCAAAAATCTTCTAAAGGAGTCCTTCATAGCCTAAGCTGTCATTTTTCTGCAATTTAGTTGTATTTCAACAGCACATCAGTGTATTATTTTAGATATATGCAGTGATTCAGTGAGGTGGCCATTAACAGGTCAGATTTAACTAATTTAGAAGCACTTATCCCGGGTGAATGGATATTTTAGCATACAGTTTTGCCCTTCCCATGTCTTGGTAGTATATTTGCAAAGCATTATTGAATTTCAGTAGGATTTTTTTAATCGCCTCTTTAACAATATATAATTATTGTTGACAGCAAACCAACCAGAAGAAGCACTTCTAGATTAATTAAGAGTGACCTATAATTAAACAGTACAGTACCAAGAGATGGAGTGGTCCCTAGATAATATTGCTTTAGTTTTAATGAGTGTTTATCATTCTTGTTTGCTTCCACTGTGGCAGTTATCAAGGTTAGTTACAAAATTTCATATTTAAAAGGAAGTACATAGAAAGTACTGGCTTAACAGGAAAAAAAGCTTGAAATATTAATGATTTAAGCATCACCTCAAAGTATCCAGACTCCTTCCTGCCTTACAAATTTTTAGTCACAGTTACCTATGGAGCTCAATATTTTCCTTGAGTCATACTTTGACACTGAACAACACGGTGGTGTGTTCTAGGATTGTTCCTGTTCCTTTATCTCTGAAAGATAAGAGTATGTTTTATTAAAAGTTTGTCTTCTCCAATACACGAAGGGCTCAGAAATATAGTTTTAAATTAAAGCTGTGGTGAAGGATTTCTGATTTCTCTATCAGGCTTCACTAATAAGGATTTCTGATTTCTCTATCAGGCTTCACTAATAAGTCTCTGCATAGTAATTAAATAAATCTCTTTATTGCATATTTTCAAAATGTAGTCTGATGCTTAAATTAGATTCCTAATGGAATTAAAGGATCACATTCCTACCAAATACCATAGGGAGTTTGCTACCTACTCTGAGGAAATAATCTGTGACTTTCACCAATCCCACACTTTCAGATGTCACCAGAACCAGTGGATGCCACTGCCTGCAGAAAAATTCCCTACACTTTCAATTGTTGAGATCGATAGCTGAAGCAACTGAAAATAAGATCTTATCTTGGGGGAGCTTTATCTTTAAACTACAACATGCTTATAGATGCTCACTAAAGCTTACATGGTTCACAGAGGCAGAATTTATATGACTACCCTATATACCATATGTTTATGATATATAAAATACATAAAGACGAATATTGTTACCACTAAAGAATGATCCTTCTGTAATACTCAAATTTTCTCCAGTGGAAATCCTGATCATCTCCACTCTTCCTTTGCATTGTGCTGCTGGCAAGGTCTTAATTTGTTTTGTTAGAACAATAAAACAACATACATGAAAAAAAATACGTAAAGCATTCAAATGAGCACTGAAAATCAGAAAAAGATTGTGAAAATAATTTTTAAAGTTTAGAAAATCAGATCCTGTTTGGTCCCAGCCCACTCTCTGTGCTAGCTGCTCCAAGTAGTTAAAATTAGGCAATCTCGGAAAGGGAGGGAGGTTACTGTTCTTTAAATCCTAAGTAAAAATAGAATACTGATTGGGTTCAAATGAAGGTTGTTCTTAAAGTAACTTGTACTTACAGTGCTAGAAAACAGAGTCTTGATACTCCCTATGTTAAAGTACAGTCACATAAAAATCTCTGAGGGGCTAGACCAACAGAAATGCCTTCCTGGTAGATTTTTTTAGGTGTGAAGTAACAGCAAAAAAGAAAACATTCTGGAAAATAAAAAGTAAGTATGGCACACTTACACATGACAAATATGTAACCAGAATAGTTATTTGGGAAACTGGAACAGAGTTGTTTGAAAAGTGTATTCACTCACTGCCAGTTCTTGGCCTGGTTATAACTATGTGCTTGAAACAGCATTTCCCTCCACTGTTTCTTCTTCTCCCTCCATGCAGGACCTTCCCTCCCCCACGCCTAGTTTGGCATCAGATTGTGCCAACCCTGAACACTGCTGCAATTTACTGCTGAGTCACGCCATTCCACTGCTGTCACAGGACATCATCGTCACTGCACTGATAGGAATATTGCAACAGCAACCTTCTGGTATAAGAAAGGGGAGCGGCTTCCAAGACATACACAGTGGAAAAACTGAGTATAATATGTTCTTTCAGAAAAAGCTGTTTTCATCTTCAAAGGAAGTTCCCTGGGGTTTGTGATCACTGGTTTGGAAATACCACAATTAACTCTCCCCATGATTTCTCCTCTGCTCACATGCCATACCTCTGCAACGCCCAAAGGATCAGTGTTCGAAGGTGATGGGCACTAGAAGAGACTTCCGCTGTTTATCATGGTGCTACTGAAGTCTTCTGGGGTTGACAGATGCTGCTCCAGAAGGTTAATAAGATGAAGAAAGCTCTTCCAGCTGGACCGTAAGAGGGATTATGTCTGAGCAGCAGATAAACAGATTATTCCAGAAACAGACACTGCTTTTTTTTAAAACTTCGTCACTCTTGTCTTACCACTCCAGTCCCCCAGGCTAGAAGTGTGTGCATTTGAGGGGTTTGTCCAGCTCTTGGCACCTGTTGCACTCTTTGCCTAGTTGCAATTCAATGCAGTCCAAGGCTGGGGACACCTGAAAAATAGTAAAAAAACCCAGGGAAGACATTGGGGATTTTGTTCTTTAAGAAAAAAGATATTCTTCTACTTGACTTAAATATTCTTATTTTCTGAATGATTGTTCTTGAAAACTGTGAATGATCAATAGACAACATGCATTTCAAAACTGGATTAATATTTTTGATCATTTGCCTTGCTCTCCAAGTTCAGGGAAGCAGAGGTAAGTTCATATATAAAATTATTTACGTTGCCTACATTGAAAAAAATATTGAAAGATCAAGATATTTTCACATTACAGAATTCTTTATTTGGAAATTGGCATCTGACAATTCAGCTAGAGACAGTATAGTTACTGACACTGCTATGAAGTTAGAAAAGGAAATGTTGGCAAGATTTCTTAAGTGTGTTTCTCAGGTTTTACAATCTCTGTAAGAGATGCCATTTAGTTTTGAGTTACGTGCATATCTTCTGTTATGAAAAAATATAATATCTAAAAAAAATTAAATGGAAGTGGCAACCTAGCTAAAAGAACATCTAAGTGCTGACATTGTGAAAGAGGATCTGCCATCATTGAAAAGAACAGAAAGTAGTAAAATATATCTTTGTATTTACTAGCCATTGTCAGAAAAAACTTTAAAAACTTTTAGATATACAAATTCTGGAGGAATAGACCATACTAGCACAATACACAAAGTAACAATACTAGCAAGAATTACTGTAACAATAATTGAAAAATTATTTACAAGAGAACAACAGCTAACTATTACTCCTTTTAAACATATTAAAAAGTTTATGATCATTTTAAAGGTTCTTCAAAAATAAAACCCAAAAGGTCAGAATCTGATTTTTCTCTGTGCAGTTCCATATTCAAGAGATTCAGAACTTTGGGGAACATGTTTAATTTTTGGGAAGGTTTCTTACTAACTTTTTAATCTATGATTTGATATTTATATAACTGAATTAAAAGTCAACACTAAAACTGCTTTATGCTTGTCCAAGTGAATGACCTCTTATTTTATGTGAATCTCAGGCATGTTAATTAAACACAGAGAATGTAAAACAATAAAAGAGAAGTCTTCTCAATGGTATTTAAATATTTGTTAAAGAGACATTTGAAATAGTCTTTTGTCAATACTACTTGAAAAGTTTTATTGACATCCCCTTTTTTTTTTTTTTGGAAGGGGAGGGGGGCTTGCTTTCCTTTGCACAGATTTGCTTTAGAAAATAAAGAAAACAGTTCTTGTATCTCACTAAAATGATGTAAATCTTTACAAGTGGACAATTACAGTACTGAAAAATCCTTAGGAAAAATGTATTAGTTAACACTAGGTCTATATTCTGTTGCTCTTTGGGTTTACTTTTTAATTCCATGTCAATAAAGTCATTTAATCATTAATGATGTTTTGGAAATGTAGCAAAAAATGAGAGAATAAGTGATAATTCATCTAGACAAGAAGAAAAGGTGTATCAAAATGCACTGCTTTTGCATTTAAATTGCATATTCTATGATGGAAAGAGATAGAATGAATTCCAGGTAATTCTTGCGTGCTTGATGGTATCATTAAAGTCCATGTTTACAATTATGAACTGAGGAAGTGATAAACTAAAAGTTGGGGTCACATGGTTTCAACCACTGCAAATTGTGATTGTGTGTTAAAATATATTTCCCATGAAAGACTCTGGCAGAATTCTGTGAGGATATCTTGACAGAGAGGAATACGGAAGTGTATGTTATCTCCTTAAGAGACGTAGCAGAAGACTTGGTGTATGGAATGTTAACCAGCATGCAGGAAGCAATGGTGAATAATGAACTTCACATAGCATCTTTCCTATGTTCCAGTCTTGGAATTTTCTCACTTTTGATGGCTTTCAGAGGAAAAAATATTTTTTCTATACATGCATGTGACATAATTGGAAAGATTCCTTCCCACCGGTTCTATAAAGTACATGTGATATGTGCAAATGTATAATAATAATTATATTTGGTGGCCAGGTAGTCATGCTATATATAATATTTTAAAGTTACGTTATCTTAAGTATATGTACACAAATCTCAAAAGACTTAATGTTTGTATTAAGAAACTTCTTTACTGGAGTTGGGATGCTTCCAGAATGGTCATTTTATGACTTAGTATTAGGGTCAGATACTTAGAGAAAATATTTTCAAATAAGTGCACAGGCTCTCCCAGTAATCTGAATAGTTATATTAATCACCCATGAGTGATTCCAAAATAGATGATTTGAGGTTTTAGGGCTATTCAAGTTTGCGGTACATGACAACTGTGACAGACTAGGAAATAAGAGGCAAAGTATAAAATACTCTCATCTTAAAAAAAAAACCAACAACCAAACCACAAACCTTAGAAATAATAACCTCTAAGTATTTATAGTGTTAATGAAGTTTTTTGGGTTTTTTTCATGAACAAAACTATCTTAAATTCAAATTCCTGATTTAGTCATATCTGTATTTTAGGGTTAACAAAAATGGGCCTTGGTCAGTAATATCTCTTGGTCCTTCTTTCTACTTATTTTAGGATCAAAAATTCCTTTTGGGAGGCTGTCCAGGAGCACATCCAATTCCACAGTAAACAAACAGGAGACTAGAGGGAACAACATAAGACTTTAGAGATAGAGTGTTTATCTTTGGCCATGACTAGTGCCCAAATCCAGGAAATGACCTCAGGACATGAACTCCTGTCTTTGCCACTGTCCTGACACAAACTATCACTAATAACGAGAAGGGAAAGTGAGGAGGATAAAAATCTTTGTGATGGCAAAAACATGCACGCACAAAAAAGTGTTAGTAGAGCAATTTTTAACTACTCAATGTTAAAACACCGACAACTCAGACCAACTAGCAAAATACAGAGGCGCTTTGAACTCCCAATACTCATTGCTGGGTACATCCTAACACTTCATACTGAGAATGTAAGGGAGCCAGAGAGTGTTCAAGGCTCTTTAATGTTATTTTTTTTATTCAGCAAGCAAATATCCTCTATTTACTCAGTCATTCTTTAGGACACAAAGGCTTTGTGTGTGCTCTATGAAATAATTTTAATTCATTCTGACTTACCCCTTCCCGCTTCGCTGTTCCAATTCAGAAGTAAGTGTTGCAGATCTTCATTACTATAATTGCCCTTGAAAAAAGGGTTAAGCAAATTTGTGCAAAAGGGAAAGGGAAGTCAAACAACATAAAACTTCAAAGAAGGAAAAAAAACCCCTGTTTTTTGCCCTATGTTTATTTTCTATTTTCCCCCTTAAAATAAGGATTACAAAGTTAAAGTTAGATTTCCTGGTTATGCTTATAAACACATGAAAAGTAACACAATTTTTCACCCAAATAATTTTAACTCTGGATTATATGCTGGTTTTAATCTTATCTAAGAGCTAATCTTTAATAAAAATTCTAAAATATTGTTGCTGCATCTTACAGATTAATTCTAGATATAGTCACTTGTTCAGCCTAGTGATTAGTGAACTATAGGTGAATGCAGAGATACATGTATGAGTTTGGGTTAGGTTCTTTTTCTCCAAACACCTGTGGACAAGCTGACAACTACTACTAACAGATTTTCTCCCTTTATAGGGTAACAATTTACAGACTACAATAAAGTAACTTTACTCAGTCTTAATTTCTTAGCTACTTGTGGTGTCCTAGTGGCTTCAGCAGTGCAAGATGGCCAACATTCTGTAGATATAGGAAATGTATTATTGTCTTCCCTGAAGGAAAACTCTGAATGCATTCTAATGCATTTTGATGCTTTAAAAGACTTTAAATATATGTTTTCCCCACTGCTTTTGTACTTCTATCCTATTCCCAGTGCCTTTAGGATGAAAATCAGTCTTCTGCTCATTCTCTGTCACACGGTTCTTCCACTGCTATCAGGTATAAGGTGCATTATCTTGCACATTCAGTTCATTTTGCACACCCAGCTGTGTTTCAAGTGGGTTTTTGCCCTTAGGAATGTGTGATATTGAAGAGCACACTTCCTAAAAAGATGTATCTACCTATCTATCTTTCTGCTTGTATAGACATACAAACTGGCCTTTAGTCACTATCAGCTGCTATTTACTAGGCAGACACTTCAGAACAGTGGCATAGCTGGAAAATATAAGATTAACAATCATCTGGGAGTACCCTGATGCCTGCCACAGTGACAGTGTAGGCATGCTTACATACCCTTGCATAATTGTAGTATGCCTTACTGTATGCTAGCGTACCACCAGTTTTAACCTTACAATATACCTGTCTGACAGAGTAACACTACCATCGTCATTTCACAAAATCATGAGGTCCTGAGATGTAATGTAGAAACTGGAGCCCTGACCTGTAAGAAGCATTGCAGTCATAAAGCAGGACAACAGCAGTTTAGCAGGCTTATGCCTAAAGCAACTCCCTAGTCACATAGACGTCTGCAAATCAGTAAGCCCCAGAGTCATAGCTACATAGCTAATTTTACTAAGGTACTGTGTTTATCTTTTCAGCTGTGAGGTTCTGCTGACTTTTAAATTTCCTACTTCACAGCCAAAATTACCTTGTTATTGGCTGCTCTGAATCTTTCAGTATCTCTCCAGGGCTTTATCCAATTGTATATGAACTATCTTGGTAGCCCTGTTACCTAAAATATCAGTTTTGGTAGGTATGTTCCAGGTATATCTTTCAACAGTTTCAGGTAGGAAGCAGTAATGCACTTTCATTTTGTGATTTGGGGGTTATTGCACAAAGTGAAGATAATTCTAATAAAGTTCTTTTCCCTTTCCTCATCTCCTTGAAAACTAGATCAATTTCATCTTGCTCCGAAATTGGGCATGCCAAGACCAAGGAATTGGACTAGGTGACCTCCTCTCAACCTAACTTGATATATGCAGCTTGACACATAACTAAGTTAAGTAAGGTTAAGTCCAAGTCACTCTCTGTCAAAATGAGATGGAGTCAATTAACCAGAGACTGTAGATTGTACTGCGGGATGAGTGCCCCTAAACTGTGAAGAGAGTCAACCAGTTCCAATTGCACAGCTTCAAGCAAAGAGCTGGCACTGTGGTTCCTGATTCCTGGAAGCTTTCTCATATGCCAACCAGCCTAATTGTCATCATATTTGAAAACAGTTACCTCAATAAGCCCATTCTGCACTGTAATTCCGATGCAACACCAAAATTGTTGGAAAGTCGACATACATGGAAAAATATTCCTGGAAATTATACTGGAAATTTCTCAGAGAATGGCTGTACATCTTAGTAAGACTAGTTAGAAAATAAGCAGCAGAGGTACTCAAATGAGTGTTTCATTACTGCAGATAGGATGCATCCCTCCAAGAACTATCCAATATTTAAACTATTTAATTGCATCCTTTAATGCAAACAATGTCAGATAATAGAACAACTTTGCATTCTAAAATGCAAAGGAAATACAAATAGATATATGCTTATATGTCAATTAAAACCAAACATACCTCAATGTTGTTTGTAGTTTGGATCCTGGGCAATAAGCTGACTGTTACAGGTTTCAAATGTTGGCAATTAAACCATAGATGACCTTTGATATATTCTATGAATTCCACCAGCAGTGGTTAGCAAAGTTAGTGAATATCAAGGAGGATTCTTCACCACAGTTTGCACTTGCCTGTTCAAAAGGGTTTGGGGGTGTGTGTGTATATGTATATATATGTTGTCAAGGAAAACATGAGTTTCTTATAGTGGTCTCTCAGGCAGGAAGGAAATGTGTCAAAATCACAGACAGCATTTATTGTGAACATAGATATGTTTTTAGTCAATATGACAACTCTACTCCCAAAATCAGGAAAATCTTACTAGCGACCTGTCATGTTTTCTACTCATCTATAATGGGTAGATAATTCACCATAGTTATTTTGCCATGAATTGTATAGTTAGCATAATTCAAAGATGTTACCACATTGTCTGTTTAGAGAGAGAGAGAGAAAATGTTTCTATGTTACAAGATCTCCGCATAAATTTCATTAAAATTGTTTCAAATTATCTTAGCTTTCTTTGTGAAGTTGATTCATTTAACAATTGTGTTTCTCTACGAGGCATAGAAAACCATACAGATTTGTGTTAGCATCTGGGATGAGGGGAACAGCTGAGGGATTATGATATCTAGTTTAGTTTTTGGTATTAACTACTTGCAGAAATTAAATTCTTCACACTTACTGAAATTCCAAAGCATATTGTTTGATGACAACAGTGATTTTTAGTACCAAAATGTAAAAAAAGGTTAATTAAAAGGGTTCTGCAAAAGTACCATTATCTGATGCCATCTCCTAGCTTTGAATGTAACATAAATCTTCCATAAATGTTTAAAGGAACATCATCTCACATTCCTGCCAAGAAACAAGATTTATGAAAACCCACCTCTTTACTGAATTCTCAAGAAAGAAAATCCCTTGATACAGATCTAACTCAAAACAAGACTTTAACAGGTTGAAAAATACAGAACTTACCTTTTAAGACAGTGCCTGGAGCTATTCTCCTGTGTCATAGAGGTGTTGAGCACATGTACAGATGACATTTTGTCATGCTGATTCCAAGCAAGAGATAGAGGGATCAGATGTATTTTGTCTTCGGTACTAAGCCCCCACTGCACAGCCATGGCCCAGCACCTCCCTGACATGTAAGGTGATACGTAAGGACTTTTGAATAACACAAAATACTAGTAGATATATGAAAGGATCTGTAGTGCTGGGTGTGTAGACACATAGAATCCTAAGATCATTTTGATTGGAAAAGACCTTTAAGATGATCAAGTCCAACCACTGACTTAGTACTGCCAAGCCCAACCACTAAATCATGTCCTTAAGTACCAGATTTCCCAGCTTTGTGGCGGTACCCGTGCAGGAAGTTTGCTAGTGGACATCAGTCAGCTGAACCCAGGGTCTTCCAAGCTGGAAGCCTGGGCCTGACCCCCATAACTTTTGGCTACAATTAGATACCCAGGCCTCATTCCACAGATAACATTACTATTCAGTGACATTTAAGAATGGTATTCACACAAGCCAACATACCAAACAGGGATTACCAAAATCATCATTGTAAATATTAATTTTGAAGAATGACAATAAATTGCTTTTTAAATTAATCCCTTAGCCGTCTTCTTGTCTTTTATGAACACAGGCATTCTTCTCTGGCCAGCGTTCATCTTCTCCTGAAGTTAGGCACCAATTTCAGCTCCTAATTTTTCAGCAAAACATCCCCATAGTAACAGATACTGCCCTCTTACCCAGTAGATCACTGGCTAAGTGCACTAAGCCTGAAGAACTGAGATCCAACCTGGGTTTTCCTGTGCCTGGGCTATCCCAGTTAAGACTCACAACCCACCAGGATGCAACCACTGTAGGGGCCAAGTCCCCGCAGCAATCCTTCTCAAAGTCCTTTCACTGCATGCATTAAAAGTAGTTAAAGAAGATACCGGACCCAAAGATAAGTACAAAGAAGACATATAATCTTGTGTTTAAGGGCACTAAGCTCACAGAAACATGGCCTGAGCAGATTAAATATTAGTATTAATTAATGAATTATGCTTCTTAATAAGCTTTCCTCTTGTCCTATTTCAGCAGTTCCCCTTAAATAAGCCTTGTCTTTTAATAAGTGATTAATACTTACTTTATTGTGAAGGAAATATGTCTCAGTTATCAATCAGGCATTCTTTCCTATCCTAAAAACATCTACTTATTTTTTCAGATTAATTTGCTCTTTCATATATGTCAAACCTTGTGATGATTTAATGATGAATTATTCAGTCTTTAACAGTTTTGTCCTGATGTCACCTTGAATTTTGCTGCTAAAACCTTTAGTTGGCATACTTTAAATTCTTTTCTGTGCATGCAAAGGCATCTCAATTTTCTAAAGGTTTACTTCCTAATGAATGCTCCAGGTAAACGTTCCTACAGAGAGGTTATCTACATTGCTGAAAAAAACCCAAACCCACACCAAAAATAGAGGCTTCCAAAAAGTGATAGTGTTAACAGCTAGAAATTGATAAAGCTGTATAGAAAAACATCCCTTACAGTTACAAAAACCAGGTAGGAACACAAGTGTCGATGCCTCAGAAAGCTGTAATCAAAACTTAACAGCCTTGGTGATTATTAAGCAGGTATCCTTTATTGCAGCACTGGGCACACAGGGGATTGCTCCTCCAAATGTGTGTATCATTTAAAGCCAAATTTCTCATATTTATAGAGATTAACTATACATATTAATTCTAATTGCTAAGAAAAGGCAGGGTTATGCAAATTATTTCTAGGAAGTCATTTACATTAACTCCTCACAGATAGAACAGTGATACTCAGGGGGTCTTCCAGTGGTTTTCAGGGATGAAGGCTGGTTGTCTTCCTCTCAGCGCATGCTCTTTACGGTTTTCTCCATAGTTACCAAAACACATTCCTGAGCTCAAAAACACATTCCTACTCAAACTAGTTAGGAATCTCTTTTAACTGAAAACAAGATATACTCTGTCTCTTAATTGGTCATTGGTCTCATTATTTATGACTCCCCTATCTTCACTAGCTTCAAGTCTGTGGAAAATGAAAGCCAAGCATCTAAACCGCCATAGATGGAGTGATATCATAGTAAAGCACACGTCCAAACCATTTGGGAGTCTTAGGTTAAAATTTCTCTGTTCAGAATTTCCACAGACACAAGGGAAAGAACAGGTCTAAAGAATTATAAATAAATAATGTTTCTTCCAGTCTAGTTCAGTAAATATTAGGAAATAAGTATTATATAATCATATAATCATTTGGAGAAAGGCAACTCTCTTGAATTCAAATTTTGCTAAAATTTAGTAAAAATGTGATTTCAAAAACTGATGATAATAAAAGTTACTCTAGTAAGGGAAATTTACTAACCACAAGACATAAATGGAATTAAACCTATTAGAGTAAGCATATATAGGCAACATATCCCTCCACAAAATAAAAATTGAAATTGAAGGGAAAGAAGGAAAAGAGAAAAAGTTTAAACTTATGCTGAACAGGCCAGTAGAACAGGGATAACCAGAAGCAGATAATGTATAGTCACTTTCTCAGATTGAAAAGCCGAAATGACCCTAACACAGAGAATTTAAAATTGTTACAACAATCATTTAAGAAGAATCTCCTTTGTAATTTTTATGAATAGCATAGTTCTTAATTCAAGTTAATGACTTAGGGGTAAATCCTGGAGAAGAAGCAAATCCTTCAACAAAGACCTCTGCTCCATACAAAAGCTACCAAACAAAGCTACCAAAGAGCTTAGTGACAAAATCCTCTGCCCCAACTGGTCAGACTGCCAGGCAGCTGGCTTATTATGGTTAATATAGCTCGCAAAAGGTAACAGACTTACAACTGGCTACTTTCCATATAGTTTTTAGTTATTTTCTTCCAGAGTATTTCAGGAGGCTGCTTTGAGATTTCAGTGGCATAGGATCTATTGCTGTTACCCCCATCTATCATTGAAATAATTCAGTGTCTCAGCTGACGTTAGAGGTATTTTCCGACCTTAAAGATTCTCTGATTTGTGATCCAGTGTTTGGCCACTTCTGTATCAGAGTACCACCTACCCCCTAATCTGCGTGCCATCATGAATTCTACACAATAAGCATTGGATATTCATTCTGAAGTTAGATAATAACTGAAGCATATACATATACAACCACACACAAACACACACACGTATATATATATATATATGTACACTGATACTTAGGGTAGAACTTTTCCCATTCTTTATTTCAAATACTGCTTATTTTCTAACAGTATTCTTTTCAGTAATTTCTCTCTTATCAGTTATCTGCCCATTTTTATTTAAATATTTCATTAACACAGTTCCAAATCTTGAAGATATTTGCCTAAGGACATGACAATTAGTTTTTTTATATGAAGTATGACATTTCTTCTTTCTCCAGTAAATTGATCATTATTTAGTCTTAGTTTCTTTTATAGTAATACTCTCACTGAGTTTGTTCCTTTTAAAGCCTATTATTTCTTCTTACTCTTCCTTTACAAGTTTTTTAACCATTCTTCAAAGCAATTTTTTCAGTTGATTCATCAGCATTCAGATACACATACACCATCTTTCTTACATTTTCTCCCTAGTTTTCCAATTATCTACAAATTTTACACTTTTCTTTCAAAACAGTTCTTTCAAAACACCTTTTATTATCTTTAATCTTTAATTTATTTTTCATCTATAATGACTGCACCAAATGTATGAAAATTAAGCGAAAAGAAGGTATTTTCAAATGAATGTTATCGTCTTCATTAATATGTACACAAAATTTTGGAAGTTAATCTAAAAGGCACTCATTGATCCTGCCACATGTGCCTGTAAAATGTTGGGGTTTAGCTCATTTAAATGTGTACCTTTTATGATATTTCTGTCATTAACATTTTACCTTAAATTTAGCTGCTATGTGATGTAATACTGCATCGCAAATTCTTAGGAACTACAACCAAATGAGTCCTGAATTTTTGTGTGCCTTTCATCGTGGTGGTTCCTATGCTTGAGGCTATTTTGACACCAAAGAAGTATTTCCATTTTTCATAACTGAGTAACTCCATAAGTAAAACTCAGGCATGGATCTTCAATTCACACTCACTGACTTCACACATTGCTATTGTAGCTGTTCCACTTTGGCTGGAACAGTTAAAGATCAATTGAGATATAACACCAGAGTGTTCACAACACCTTGTCCAGTGGCAAAGTAACATAATTGCAGTCTGTTGTGTTTAATACTCCCATTTATGTGAGGGAAGAATAGAGGAGTGCACTGTGAAGCAAGAGAGGGAGGCTGGAAATGGCTCTTACTTTGCCCAAGGAGAATCAAAGTCCTGTTCAGCTTTTGAAGGTGTTTCAGGGAGCAGTTTTTGGGATGGGTTCAAGACTATGAACCTGATGCAAAAGAACATGTGCCTTGAAGCCCAAAGGAAAGATAAGAATAACTTGAAAGTGTTTAGATTTAAGGTACAACTATCTCTCACATTACTTGTCTCCTAACAAAGACACCTTTTTACACTGTAAGCTATTGCAGATATGCTTCACTTTTCCCAGGATCCAGACCATTACTTATTATTGTACTGTAAATTTCCCCACAGGGTGATATGCTCAGAAATGGGATACTGTAGCATAAGGTTGAAGTGCTTAAGTGTCCTTGCTGGATCTAAACCAAAGTCACTTTTGAAAACAAGATTTAGGGCTTCTGAAACTTTTACCCTGTGTGACCTGGAGGTCACATGTTGAGCTATAAGGAACTTAGCTACAAGGTCTCTTGAGTGCGAGCTGTTCCGTGTGATAACAGGATGCTTCTCCTCAGCACATTAATTCCCTCAGGGTAACATTATATTGTTAGAAGAACTCTCAGGTCCATGCCAATTTTCCAGACCTGAGTTTGCATGTGATACCTACTGCCCATGCAATGTAAGTTTATGTACACACTTCCTTTTTATCTTTTCCAGAAATTCCCAATAAAATAAACCGTGGTGAAGCCAAACATCTCGCAGATGCCTCAGGGTCAGAGAAAACAGAAAGAACGACAAAGAGGTCCAGAGTATCAACCATAAGGCGGATATTTGACATGGCAAAACACCGAACAAAGAGGTCATCGTTTTTCTCAACTGGTGTCAAAGTTTGTCCACAAGAATCAGTAAAGCAGATTTTAGCCAGTCATCAAGCTTACTATAGATTAAGAGGTAAGATGATGATTGCAACATGTACTTTCTCCCTAAAAGTATATAATTTCATTGAGGAAACACAGTTTCCAGAACCTCTGTTCTTAACTCTAGAATCACTCTGTATGTGGTATTTCCCTTATGCTTTATTTTCACATAGATGATGAAATGTTACCTGTACAGTAACATAGTTCAAGACAGTTGCCAGAACAGAACAAAACAACACAATAAAAAGACTAATTAACTCAGTGTAATTGCATAATATTCTAGCATGGCAGAACATGAAGGCCAAATTATGCTTGCACTTTTGTGTAAAAATGTATCACCTCTCTCAAAAGTGCAGCAGGTGCCACTATTGCTAATCAGAATTAACCCCAGCAGCTCAAGATAAGTAATGAAACTTCATTGGTCATTGAATGAACACATTTGTGTATCTGTAGCTATATTAAGTCTGTGGCAGTGCTGATACGTTACAAACACTGAGATAATTCTCAGTAGTTCATGCAAAGATCTTTGTCTTATTTTTAAAATGTCTGGAATGGCTGTTCTGCCCATTCCTAGTTAATTCATTCCTTCCTCAGCCCTTTCATCCTCTCCCTTGACCTTAGAGAGTCTTTAGAGTTACCACACCAGTTTTAGGTCTCTAGAGAGTATGGAACCAATAGCACTCTGTTTTTTATATTTCCTTCCTCCCCCCTCTCCTTCTCCCAGATTTCCACTCTGTGGCTGTTCCAATTTCCATTTTTAAAAAATTGCATATTTTTATGTTGCAGCTAGACAGTCCAAAGCTAATTCTCAAAACCTAGTCAGCACTTCTGGGATGCCCATATCTAAGGCAACATCTACTCTCTAAATCAATTTTGCTTATTCATCTGTCCTCTGGATCAATCTCTGATCATTCACACAGGTGTATGTAACTGCTGCTCCTCAGCTCTCTTTCAGGCAACTAGTTAGTTCTCTGCAAAAATTTTACTTCAGCAGCCACTTTTTACTTCAGCAGACACCAATAGTGTCTGTAGCCATTCCTTTAGATACCATATTATCCACTCTGGGACTGATTTACAACCCAATGGACATTAGACAGAATTCTGAAACACGTCTTAATGAGGCTGATCAAAAAAGGCTTTCTTAAATGCAAAATTAATCCTGAAAGTCCCTAAAACTCATTGGTCACATCCCTGAAAACAAGCTATCTTGGGACAGGCTGGTATCAATGATCTGAACTCAAAGAACTTCAACTATGATATTTGCATTTAAAAACTGACGATGACAATACTACCACCTTTTTGGAGAGCAGAACATCAGTTTGGGGTGGGATATTGGGCTCTCTAAGTCTTGTAGTGCAAGCAGGTTTAAGGTTACAGCTCCTCTTTCCCAGCAGTGTCCTTCCTACACTGACAAAGTTCTCTGAGGAGGTGTCATCCAGTTCTTCAGCTGATGCTGGAGTACTTCCCAAAAAGCAAGCAAAAGAACAGATGACTGCAGCTGAAAACTTGTGCACTCATTCAGGAAAAGGTGTTTCTGTTCCCTTGAATAGTTGCACATTTTCCATTACAATGTCCTTGGTTAAAAGTTTTAAAAATATTTCCTTCAAGGAAAGATCAGAACCCAAGATTTCTGCCCTTCCAGCTGAGCATGGTAATTTATCTGACAAAAGTGACAAATAAAAAATTTTTTTTTAAAAAGTGAAAATTAGGTGATGCAAGCACTATCCTTGAAGCTGTAACCGCAGTACAAACTGTTACAAAAAGATAATCTGGTAGCCATGCTGGAGTCTTGTGCATATCTGTGGGGAAATCTTAACTTTTGTAGACATACGTTTAGGTCTGCTTTTTTCTTTACCTAAAGTCTAGGAGACCACTTCCACCCCTCCATTTCTTATTACATTAACAGCACTGTGGGTTGTACCTGTCGTTAGAGACTTTTACTGGTTCATAAGAAAAAAATATAAATATTTTCTCTATATATACTCTCTGTACTTTCAGGAATGAGCACCCAAACACAAAGCAACTGAGATATAGGAGCTCAGACAGTTGCTATTGGATAATCTGGGCCTACTGTGACCCTATACCAAACCTGAACTGACACACCATAGGTTAAGTTGCCATGAAGACAGTCCCCCATGTGAGGCAAACTGGGAGCAGGCATGGAATCAGCCAGACCGCTTCTCAGTGGGTCATGTGTCATATTTATCTAAACCCCGGTAACTGGGTTACTTTTCATCAGATAGTATATCTTTATTCAACAGTTACTGTTCAGAAAAACAGATAAAAAGGAGTTGTGAGAAAAAGATGATAAAAAGTATCTCATAATGAATAAATCACCTGAAATGACAGCCCGTTCCTTTTTAATAGTATGATCACATCTGCTCCACATGCAGCTGCTCTGCTGGGAGAGCAGGTCATTCCTGAGGTATGATTGAGGTGCCCTAACACAGCTAGGGGAGAACACCCCTACAGCAAGGTTAGAGAAACTAGGGAAAGGGGTGGCACTAATTTAAGAGACACTGATATTTTAGATAATGCAGATAATTACCTCACTCTAAGTCAAAGCAGATATCAAGTACTGAAAAGAAATGTCCCATCTCTCAGTAGTGAACCTTGCAAAGTGCTAAAGGCAACAGCTTTTAGAGTGCTAGCAAGTTTTAAAATGTGGGTTTTTTTCTGATATATTTGAAAATCCACTTCTTGAAAAGCATCTAACTTTAAACAACATTTTGAAGAAGTGTGCTGCTCCATCTTGAGTGTGTGACTATTATATTTTCACAAAGCCAAAAATGCAGCTGGCTTTGCTGACTCTAATAGTACCAGAGGAATCAACAAGTGGTGATAGAGGCAGCTCACCCATGAATGGGAAGGTATGGCGACAGCAGAGGTAAACACAGTCACTTCAGTTTAGGACGCGGAGCCATACTGGTTACCCGCCATGCCTGAGTTCAGAGCCCCTGCACAGGACAGCCTGCCCAACTGGATATTTCTGTGGTTAATCAGGAAAGTCCACACGTAGCAGCCCTTCCTTGCCAACAATGTGCTGGCCAGCAAAGGTCACTTTGGATCACTCAGTGATTTTAAACATGACTTAAGTGCAGCCTGTATTCATCCTATGTTTTGTTTGAGGCTGTGCAAATTAAGTTAAATGACACCCAAATACTTTGGGTGCGTGGAGGATCCAGGAAATAAATAGAAATCCAAAGAAATATAAGGACATGCTCACACATGTCATGACCCTCATGCACAGTGCTAGAAAGCTAGGTCTTTGCAGCAGAAGCACGTCTTTCACAAATTTTCTTTGAAATATCAAAAAAAAGGATGCCAAGCCTAAATATATTTCTAATATATTTCATAACACACTATAGTTGAACATCACAGTTTGCTTTCATAAGGAGGGAGCCAACAGAATATGTAAAAATATTAGTCTGTTATTATAATGTGTGTTTTACATAATCTCAAGCAATTAAGACAGTTTGCATCCAGTAAATGAGCCTTTCCTGAATATCACCTTTTTGAAATCTACCCCCACCATCTTATTCTCATCACGTTCATTTCCCCAAATGATGTTGAACACTATATTCTCTCTGCAGCCTCAGCACAGGTACATCCTGCCTGATGTAGCCTAGCATTTAACTGGGTGATTCATCACTGTGGAGGATATACTTAACATGGAACAAATGAGTGTGTACAGTTGCCTAGAGAAGAAGAAAATCAAGTTCTTTCCAAAGGAGTTGTACCTATACGAAGTCATTCATTTTTTCAAGAGATGTTTAAAGAAACATAAACCATGTACCTGCTGAGCAATGTCCTTAAGATCTTGAAAAGTCTAATTGCATTGAAAATTTGGAATATAAGCGTAGTTAACGATACTAATGCACAAAAGCTTTGTATATTTGAATAATCACAATTTTAACTGTATGATGACTGCTAGGTTATTTTTTTCTCTCCCTCCCTGTTCACTCTCACTAGAACATCCATCTCTGTATGTGTGTACCTTTGAGGTGAAGGAAGTGTGCGTTGTGTTTGCTCTTTGTTCATGATGATGATGTCAGGCTAAATTAACCTCTTTTAAAATGAGGGAAAGTAGCAATCCTTAACTCAGAAACAGGTAATCCTTCAACACAAAGATACCTAAAAGACCTAAATATCTAAAAATACCTAGAAGCTAGATTTGTTTACTGAGTACAGTAAAAATGTGTAAATCCCAAATCATTTTAAAGGCTTTCAAGGTTACTTTCTGGTACAAATGCTCCAGCCCCAGCCCCTTTCTTCTTACTCAGTTTGCCAGGAAGCTGTGTGGGAAGCGTTTCGTATCTTTCTGGATCGGATTCCTGATACTTCTGAATATCAGAACTGGGTTACTGCCTGCCAGAGAGAAACCTTCTGCATATTCGACATTGGCAAAAACTTCAGCAATTCCCAAGAGC
Source organism: Zapornia atra (assembly GCA_013400835.1). Taxonomy (NCBI): domain Eukaryota; kingdom Metazoa; phylum Chordata; class Aves; order Gruiformes; family Rallidae; genus Zapornia; species Zapornia atra. The sequence continues at coordinate 47,828 of VZTU01007144.1, forward strand.
ACCTGGAAATAATCCAGCGGGTAAGTATTACTGACACTTGTTTAGAAAGCAGGGGACACTTCCAAAGTGCCTCCCCTTCTGCTTATATAAGGGCAAAGTATTGCTCAGGTTGAGGAGGGGGCATGTGTTAGAAGGAAAAAATAAAAATACAGTAAATGAAAGAGCTAACGGGCTTCTGCTCAATGGTTGGATACACCCACTAGTAAAATGCTGTTTTTCTTAATCTTTTCGCAGCGAGTAAAACATAGAACCTTCCAGGAAAGGTAAGTAGGACAAGTAGAACCTTACCACTTGATGTTACTGCCTTTTTTGAAAAAAGATATGTGTAGATGTGCATGGATACAAACATCTATACAGGTAGCACTGTGGTGTGTTTGGTGTGTGCTGTGAGAGACGTGTACACTGTATGTATCATAGTACACAGTAATCAAATCACAAATAATTCAGGTGACCAAATGCCTGAGCTGCCTGTTTGCTTTGGAACATCACAGAATGTCGTCTTGCATTAACATGAGCATCAAACCCTGACAGAACCACAGCTTTGTGTCAGACTGACATCGATCAGAGAGTGTGACAAAAGGTGACCCACCACTGCTACGATTCTCAAAAAGAAAGCCCAAGAGCTGAACAAAAGTTTATCTGGGAGGCTACATTAAGCAGTAATATGAAAACCCAATGCCTTCACTTTAGCTTTCCCCAGTATTTTACACATCATGATAGAGTTAATTAACGTGATGCATTATTCCATAAACTTGGAAAAGAAGTATGGTCCTGGTATTGATCAGAAGTCTGAGAAAGGCAGGATTAAAGTTATAATACTGAACTCACTCTCTCTGTACAGAAATACTATAGTACAGCCAGACAAATAATTGTCTACATTTTGCCTGATTAATGTTATTTTTTCTTCAAATTTTCAGGTGTAGCAAATAGTAATTTCCATTCATAAGGTGTATTATCTCACGATCACAGAGGTCTTAGGTATCTTTATTCATTATGACACAGGAGATTTGAGTGCTCTTCTTTCTCAGAAATGTATTTTTAATAACATAGGGCCTAATTAAACTCCCCTGGAAGTCCAAAGGGAGGTCTTCTCACTCAGTCTGGTGCAAACAGCAGCAGCAAGGCAATAAGTGAAGTGACTGATCTCAGTGTTCTTATGCGCTTTGTGAACAGTATGGTTTTCCCTAGACTAGGTGAAGTAGATTCTATGAAATTATTTGTCTTTTAGCTGGAAATATGGGCAACTGTGATTACAAATTTTTGGACTTCATCTTTACTACTGTATGTTTTGGGAAACACTTTGTATCTTCTGTAGATGCCATGTAGAGATCAATGTCCAGTTAAAAGCATTGTGAAAACTTTACAAATAATATGTTAGTAATCACCACACAAAATATCCAGAGAATGTGATAAACCAGGAGTTGTTCATATTCTTTATTTGTGTTACTAAACTTCTAGGTTGGTCCCATATGAAAATGTAGCCCAGATGTCTTTCTGTCTATGCTATAAGCTTCATGTTGTCTCAGTTAACATGACACCAGACATTTGAGGTGCTTTTAGTTCTTTCAGTTTTCACAAACACTTCACCTGTGTGCATTGACTTTATAATAGCTATTTCTATATAAATTTTGAGGAATTCTATCCTCATTTATTTGCGTTAATCACAGTGAGGGGTTTTTTTTTAAACTTTGTGCTGTTTTTTTCCACACTCTACTTAGAACCTGAAGCATCTGAAATTTTGTGAAAGAAAAAAACCTCAAGCATTGCTTAGAAGATTCTTGTCTAAGAATCTAAATGTTTCCAAAAGCTACAAATGAATACAAATTTGGGTTTAGAGTATAAATTATTCTATAGCCTTAGCTGCAAGAATCTTTGACACGACTATTATCAAGCGTTCTTAAATATGCATACTGCATAAACATTCCCACAATTCATAAAGATCCTGATCCAGGAATCTAATTTGAAACTATCATTAGTTGGAAGCATCCTTATGATATTATAATGCAGGCTGACAACTGAAGGATAAGTTCACATACCCTCTCCTCACAGGAAACATAAAATACCTTTGGAACCATGAAAAGTCCATTGGCTCTAATATTAGAAGGAGTCCACAAAGTCCTCACTGCACTATCTTGATAGGATGAGATATAGCAAAAGAGACAAGAGTTGGTTTAGATAACATACAAGAAGTCAATGGTCAACCACTCATAGACTTCAAAGAGAAAAAGCAGAACCTGTGCATGGATTTAACCTCTGTGACCCTATCCCTCTGATTTCTCAGAGAAAATCAGTCATCAAACCTCATGAGTAGACTCCTGACAGGTGTAGGAATATATCAAATCTGTATTTTTGTCCATTGTAAGAGCAAATACCATATTGAAGGAGATGAGAGGAAAGGAAATATATAACCTGTTGAATATAAAAAGATCTACAGTACCATTGCCTGTTTAACCGGCTTATCTAATATTCCATTAGAAAAAACATCTCTCATTTAAAGTACACATAATATAGGGGATCATTTCTACATTTTACACCTTTGACATTACCAGAACATCACGCTGACCTTTAAATCACTTGTTTCTATTTGATTGATAGGAAAGATGAGATATCCACAGAGAAAACAGGTGGCAAAAAGCTGGAAGACATTCCTTCCGTTTCTACAGGTAAAACCAAATCTGCTTGCTGTGTGCCCATTAAATAGAATTGCTAAAACCAGTGATTTGGAGATCTTAGAGGGCTGTAATTTAATGAATGCAGTAGAAGCATGACAATTACAGTGAAGTACAAGGAAAACGCTTCAGAAAAATCATCTATAAGAAGCATTTTGGTTTAGTTCTTTACAGCATGTCTGCTACCCAAATGTAGCATTCCCAGTTTGTTTCAGAGTCTTTAAATGGGCATGTTTTCCTGCTTCAGGGGAGTAGAGGGTAGAGATAATTTTGTATCAGCTGTGAAATAACATTTAGAGTGTCAGCTGCTGGATTTTGTTGGCCAAAATTAGCAAACAGATGAAAATAAAGATTTGTTTTAGCCAGAAAGCCACAGTGATGCCAAGACATTAATTTCAGCAGATTATTCTAATTAGACTTACCAACAATGTTGTGTACTACAACCTTCAAAATAATATTAGAAATTTATGCAGTGATAAAAATTTGTAAACATGAGCATTTTCATTCAAGGTAACATCCTGCACACATATTTTTATGGGCTAAATAAAATGGAATCTTATTGATAGCGACTTCCAGCATGATAATTTTTGCTCTAGCTGGAAAACTCTGTCAAAGTCTCTTGTTACTTAAAATTGAGTCCTAGAGAAAGGTGGCTGTCATAGATACAGCAATCTCCACTGGCAAAATCCAACTTAGACATTTGGCAATATATAATGCAGTAGGACAGAACATTATCAAATGCTATTTAACTCACACAATGTAATTGATGCACAGTAGTGCCATTTTTGCCTTCAGTCACACACATGCAATGTTACTGGTATTTTGACCTGTAAAAAAATATTGTCTGTTGTCTAAAACATAGCAGCTTTACCCATGCTATAAAGTCACGATCACCTTTCACTGGTGCAGGCTTATACCCAAACACGCCCTCCAAAAGGAAAGTTTCTCCAGTGGGCTGATACATGAACAACACACATAGGGGAAGACTTTTGATGTGAAAATCTGTTCTTCTCTGATTTTACTTTAAACACCCCCCAGGCTCCCCTGGCACATCCCTCTCTCCATATGCAACAGTACCTAACGGCACGCTGCTCAACGAAATTGTTAATGACACGAAGACTCCAGTGAAGGTGAGGGTAGTCTACTTTCCTATCCTACTATTTTACCCTTCTTTTTGAGCTCAGCTAGAATAAAAGAGGGAGAAGCCTTATAAACAATTAGTGCTTATAAACCATGGGTGCTCCCCTCTGTTACTGTTAGTAGGACTGAAGGGTTTTATTAGCATCTGTTTTGCATTGGCATAATACAAAATGTTTCTTGAATACATGGTAGAAAGTGTAAAACTATGGCAACCAGCTTTAAGGCGAAGTCTTCATTCTCTTAATGAGGGGCACATTGCTGATTTTGCACCATTTTGTAACTTTGTTCTTAATAATGTAAAAATGCATTCCTTCTGAGCTTTCCCCTTGACTTTCCTCTGAGGCTTTTTTCGCTTCCTAAAAGCGAAATAGCAGCTCCTCAACAAGCCACTTGGGGCTTGTTTGTTGTTTGCATGTACTGGCTGCAGGAAGAGGAGCATGCAACCTCCTTCCCACTTGGGTGAACTCAAAGTCTGGGTGCTGCCACCACCAAGAATTTGAGGACTGAAATGCTGGCTCAAGCCTCGCCCATCACAACCCTGGCAATATGCCACCTTTCTCCATCCCGCCTCCACAAGCTTCTCAGTTCCAACACAGGAATTGCAGTTGAGTGATCCCTCATAAATACTATTTTTACTGTCCACGGTTATCACATCCTTAATATGTAAGAAATCAAAATAATCTTAATATTCTCAGCTATTTATTACCTACCTGTATCATAGCCTTGGGAGTGAAAGAGCAGGAATAAAAAATGGGATTAAAATCTCTTATTTGTGATGTTTGAGATGTACGAGGAGATTGGCATTAACCGGTTCATGTTATAGGTCTCCTCATTCTTTCTCAGCCCAGTCCATTGTGACCAGTTCCCTAAAGACTGGGTCCTCAAAGGTCATAGGACAGCAGTATAGAAAGTGCATATTCCTTAATCTTCTCCTTATGTGGTAGAACATTACAAAATATTTTCTCTAAGTGATGAGACACATTTTTATATACAACACAAACCATGCATTCCTCTGAAATCGAAGCACCCTGAAAAATGACTTAGCAGAGATGTTACACAGCATCAGTGGGTGCAGAAAGTACTCTCTCTGCAAATAGCATTGGTTAACAGCAAACAACAGAAGAGTGCATTTACTAACAGTAAGGTCAGTTGCACAGGAAAGGTGTAACACAGGTAGGGCTAACTCCATTATCAGGGAAAAACAAATAGAAATGTCTAAAGGTGGAACAGTAACAGACTCCAGCAGTTTGCTCTGGCTGGCAGTCAGTATTCTGAGGGCAGCACACCAATCAGCTTTTAGTATTTGCTTGTCACTCCCCTTGATGTCACACACCTCCAAAGCGGCAAGTAAAGCTGTATGATTTCAATGATGATGGAAATAAGATGACTCGGGAATACTCTGTGCAAGAAATGGCTTGATTGTCCTCATCACATTCATATATGCATATCAAAAGCAACTCACAAGTTACAGAAGTAGAAGTTCATTTGAAAATACAGAAGAATTAAGCAAACAGATGTGGCTAGGAACCTTCATCTTTTGTAGGATGTGGTTCAGCTGGTCCTTTCCAGGACAGGCTTAAAAGGGAACTCTTCTACCAAAGAAACACTGAAATGTGGGGGGGAAAAAAACAAGTTATTTGTATTTTTCCCCTGTTTTTTTCTTCTCTTCTTTTCCAGGAGCTGGGAACAAACACAGTCCCAGAACAGCCTGTGGAACAAATGGTAGAATTCAGTGTGACTCTCACTGACCAGGAGTTTACACCTGAACTGAACGATCCCAACTCCCCACAGTACCGACAGCTAGCTGCCAAATTCCAGCTACAGGTAAGGAGGCTGAGTGACTTTGTTGACTTTGTGTCTTGGCTGAGATTCATATTATGAAACCACCTTCACCGTGAAACAGAATTAGAATCTACTGCCCTCATTTGAAACAGGTAATTCCTGTTGTCTCAAGACTTTCAGTTTTCCTTTATGTCAGCTTTCCCCCTGGTTTAGGTCTTCTGTTCAGCCACCTAGCTAATGAACCGACATCTTTGTCGGCAGTAGGGCCTCAGATAACTGATAAATTGAGTAACTTTAGGAATATCATTTGGGCTTTATCAGAAATTCATGGACAGTACTTTGTCATAATTTAATGTCTGCAATAAACCTAATGAGAAATGTAATATAAATGTTAGAAGTAATTAGCTACTGTTGTCTGAACTATTCTTCAAAGGACTTCCAGTCATTTTGTTGTGCATTACCAGTTTCTGTAAGAACTGGGACATCTGTGGTGTTCTCATGTAATTAATAATATTAGCTGAATGTTCAGCTATCAATTTAATAGATAACAGTTAATGACTTGGGGTTCCCAAAAGGTTTTCTTTGTAAAAATTAACTAAAGCTTCTCATCAGTTTCACGAGCGTTCCTTACTGCCAGATAGTTCACTACCCTGGTTCAGTTTCAGATATGCACAGAAAAATGGTGAAGGATGTGATGGCAGAGCTGACAAAAAGTGTCTTCTCTGGAGATTTGCAGTATTATCTTTAAACAGAACTGTGTGCAGACTTTGTTTAGTACACATTTAATCATGTAATTCAGCAATATGATTAAGTTATTTAATTAATTTCATTAATAAAAGGGTGAGAAATGCAGCTTCGTGACTAGTCATTTTCTTCCATTGTCACGAAATTTCCATCTGACCAACGTAAATAGTCCAAAGTTGTTCTTGATGTGCAGTTTTTAATAGAAAATGACTTGTAGTCTAGTACCATGAAATACACCTGACATGCTTTCCTCCAAAGATAGGTCAAGGATGAAGCAGAGGGCAGTCTTGAAACAAGACAGCTTTGCAAGTGCACTCAAAGGCTGAGAGTGAGGATGACACCAATCTGATTGGTGTGATCGACACCCTAGAAGGAAAGGAAGCCATCCAGAGGGACCTTGACAGGCTGGAAAGATGGGCCCGGGGGAACCTAATGAGGTTCAACACTGCCAAGTGTAAGGTGTTGCACTTGGGTCGGAAGAATCCCAGACATAGATACAGACTGGGAGAAGAGCTTCTTGAGAGTAGCCCTGCTGAGAAGGACTTGGGGATTGTGGTGGATGAGAGACTTAACATGAGCCAGCAGTGTGCTCTTGCAGCTCGCAAGGCCAATGGTATCCTGGGCTCCATTAGAAGAGGGGTGGCCAGCAGGGACAGGGAGGTGATTGTCCCAATACAAGAAAGATGTAGAAGTGTTGGAGAGGGTTCAGAGGAGGGCCACGAAGATGATTAGAGGGCTGGAGCACCTGCCCTACAAAGAGAGGCTGAGGGAGCTGGACTTGTTCAGCCTGGAGAAGAGAAGGCTGTGGGGGGACCTCATTGCAGCCTTCCAGTACCTGAAGGGAGCTTATAAGCAGGAGGGGATTCAACTTTTTAAAATGATAGACATGGCAGGACAAGGGGGAATGGACTAAAGCTAAAGGAAGGAAGGTTTGGATTAGATATGAGGGGGAAGTTTTTTACAGAAAGAGTGATGAGGTGCTGGAACAGGCTGCCCAGGGAGGTGGTGGATGCCCCGTCCCTGGAAGTGTTCAAGGCCAGGTTGGATGGGGCCCTGGGCAACCTTGTGTAGATCCAGGCCTGGAGTTTGGTGGCCCTGCCTGTGGCAGGGGGGGTTGGAGCTCTATGATCCTTGGGGTTCCTTCCAACCCATGCCATTCTATGATCCTATGATTCTATGATTTTATTCAGAATTAAAACCATGTCCAGCTAGATAAGCTCCTGTACAAATTTCAGAGTCAAAGGCTGGGGATGTGAAGTTCCAGGCTCAGTTTCTAATTCTTTCCAGGACAGAGCAAGAGGGAAGACTTAGCACAGACATTGCAGTGCAAATGTTCAGAGGTACATCTGTACACCACAACAGGCATTTAAAAGCACAAGAAAAATGGAACGCAGAGTCTGATGCTAACACTACTCAGTGAACAGAAATTCATTTAGCAAAAGTATGAAAAAGGAAGCTGCACATGTGCATACAGTTAAAAGAAAGTATCAACTTCATCGTGATATAAAGGGAACCAAGAAGAGACTGAACAGAGCCTGAGCAAAGAGTCATCTGGCAGAACATGGCTAAAATCAGATTCAGTGGCCAAAACTGGGACATACGGTGCCATTTCTAGTGCACCAGGTTATCGAGCACATTTGCAAGGTCCTCTCAAGTATGGGAGAGGTGTAATCTTTTGAATCAGCAACTGAGCAGCAGACAACATTAAGGCATCTAAAATTATAGTGCTTGCCTAAATTTAGGAAAATTACTTCCATACTGATGATTTAGACCCTTAATCTCCATTCTGTCAGCCTTGGTCGCATGAATAATATTTAAAATTTTCCCACAATCTACAGATACAGTGACCTACAGGTACTGTGTGGCTGATGCCTCGTGTTGTAATACTACACTGATCGGCTACTTCTTCACTGAACCTGCATTAGAAATGCAGAGAAAGCTCTGGGTCCAACTGCCCATTCTGAAAAACTCTCACACATGAACGAATGAATTTTAAATGTTTGCTGGGTTTGTACAGAATAATATAGCTAAGGAAGAGAAAAGATCTCCACATTAGTCCATGTAGATTTTAAGTGATATGATGAATTAAAAGGGCCAAATTTCCCAAAAGGCTTTTTCGTTTCTATTCAAGTCCTGAATTCTCTCAACTCCACAGGCTTTGCTCGCAGATAAGAGGCTTGGATGATGTGAACAGAAAGTGAATCAGAAAGGAACTGTGTGTTTAAAAAAAGAAATCCCTTTCCTCTGACAAAGTAGATGTACATAAAATATTTCATTTGACTTAGCTGTTTAAATGTTGCTACAACTTGAAAAAAACCAAAGGATCAGCTGGATCTCAAAACATTGTTTATTCTTGAGGTGCTGATAAAAACACTCATTATGCTGAAGTATGAAAAATGCATACAGAATTCATCTTTTCTGCTCATTGTTTATTCTTTGTATTCTTTCTTCTATTCAAAATCATGTAATTGTACATTAGTTTACGTTGGAATTAAAAATATATGAAGTCATTCTATTTGTACAAGGCAGTTAAAACTTTATAAGTTATAAATGATTTGTCAAATAGTCTAAATCCATCTGTATTTGGCTAATATTTCTAAACAATTAACAATTTAAAATTAAAAATTTTTGGATCACAAAATTATTCATTAACCAAAACTGCTGAAAATGAGAAAAGCATTTGATCCCTGTTGTTTGACTTGGTCTATTATGAACTAGATTGTCACTGACTTACATAAATACATTAATTTTAAAAGTTGTATTTTGTACTTCATTTTGCCTATGGTAATAAAGGCAGCATATACATAGCAAATACTGTGTTTGAGTTTCTGAAATACGAAAAATACAGTCTAGGTAGTCAACCTGTGGTTTAGAGTGCTCTTTTTGCTTTAGAGTGGTAGAAATAATGCTGAATTAATGATTTGGATTTTCTACAGATGCAAAAAATATTTGAGAAACTTCCAGGATTCAAAGAGATCCACGTATTAGGATTTAAGTAAGTAAGAAAGTGGGACTCATTTTTCTTTTGGCTACTAGGATTCTCCTCTTCCTTCTTTCCCTCCAACAAGAAGAGATCACTATAATAGTATGTGCTGCTATAAACAAAATATTTTTTCTGAGAACAGCACAGAAACAATCTGGAGAGTAGCGCAAACACATCCCAAGTGAGACTATGAGGTTTTGAAATACTAAGTAGAAGTAGCTTTGACTCCCTAAGAGGTGAAGTAGTCAGTAAAGTCTTTGAAATTGTTTGCTAGCAACACTGTATTGAGGAATTTCTGAAGTGACAAGGTAAAGAGAACTAGAAGATTATTTAAGTGGCTACTTTTTTGTGTGTGTGAATCCTGTGCCCTTCATGGATCACAGTGCAGGTGCCTTAGCAAGAGAGGGCTGCAGGAGAATACATGTTCACACATATAAAACTTTTCCAATAGAGGTTTCCCCGGTGTTTCAAAGAATTTAAATTTTTTTTTTTTTAAATAAACGTGTTCTGTCTTGCCATTTCTTTTAGTTTTAGATTCCTTGTACATTTATTGTTAATACAAGCTACTGTCTATTTTTTCAATAGAGAATCTACAGGGGAGCAGGGATCAAAAACTGAGTATTTGATAGAGTTGCACTCCTACAGATAAGAGCATGTTATATAAAGAATCAAAGGGAACATTAATCTCACAATGCAGTTTTAGAAAACAGCATACGTTTTCTCTGCAAAATTGCTAGAGAAAAGGAGAGACATGAGCAAAAGACAGTGAAAATTACCTGCTTACATTTTTATGATGAAATTAAGAAAACAAAACCCTGGCTACCACAAAAAACAAGCAGAGAAAATCTGAAGTAGCACCTCACAATTGCAACTTGCAATAACTAACCTCTTTCAGTTGTGACTCCAGGAGATCTAGGATCCATTTGTGTCTAGTGCCTTTGTTTTAGGAGCTGATATGAAAGTACATTCATCAATGTGGACAACAAGGATTGCTTCCCATCACCTAGTAATTTACTTACCTCCTGAGAGTTACAGGCCAACCAATACAGGTGTTTCTTTCCTTTAGCCATATTGTTACTTATATGAACAACATCTCCCACAAGGCATTAAGGAAGGACAAGGCCAGGTTGGATGGGGTCCTGGGCAATCGTGTGTAGATCCAGGCCTGAGGCTGGTGGTCCTGCCTGTGGCAGGGGGATTGGAGCTCTATGATCCTTGGGGTCCCTTCCAACCCATGCCATTCTATGATTCTATGACAACATTAAATATGCTAGAGAATTCATCAGGGAAAATAACAGGGCATTTTACTAGAGAAAGTCAATGTAGGCATGCCTTCCAGAGGTAAGTAATAAGTCGTTACCCCTGTGACTAGGATCTGAGTTAGCAACATGTGTGGTAACAGTTGTTACTACTGATACAGGTGTTCATTGCCACCATAAAGATCTAGATTAGCAATGACAGTGCTCAAATTGCACCATTAATAGTGGGAAATAGGAAAGCAGATGTTTCAAATTATAAATGTAAAGTAAAATTCCTGTTTCCCCACTCAAAATATGGAGATTCCCATTGTTGGAACAGAAAAAAGACTAAGCTGTGATTTACACACTGAGATAAAAATTATAGATGACACATAGAAGATAAGATAAATTGTCAAAGATGTTTTTGATGTATGACTGATTGATTTACTGGTATACATGTTTTTCTCTTTTGCAATCCTTTTTCAAACCCTTTCATTTGTGATGAAATGAAGACAGAAGAAGGAGAAAGATGGGTAATTTTTCTGTAATTCATAATTAAGATTAATCATTTTATAGAGTATTAGAAGTAGATAGATACACTAATAAATGTTCTTTATCTTGATGTGACAAAGTGAATTGATTTGTGTTCTGCCTAAGTACAAAATCTGTGATAAAAAACAGCTGGGACAAATTTTACCTGAGTCTGGCTGGTTCATGTAGTCAGTTTTGACAGGACCTCTCTGAAGGAAAGGCAGTTCTTTGACCTAAGAAAATTCATGTTCATATGAGTAAAGGTCTTTATCAATCATAAATCAAAAGTGAAAAACTTGGGGAACCATATTTAAATTTCCATTTTTCACCTGCAAATCCTAGCTGTATCCCCATATACAAGTATGTAGAATTTGATTTGTGACCACCTTTATCAGGCCAGGTAGAATGACAAAGAGACCAGTTACTAGTCTGATGACATGCAAGGAGCTTTTAACTGGTAGTACAAACAACTGCAGTCTTTAGTTGCTTAAAAGTGCTGCTGGGGAATAATTTCTCTAGCAGTTCTCTTTTACTCATAGTTTAAAAAGGAGAATTGTCTAGTGCGTGTCCTCAATTCTTGCAATGTCATATAAATGTAAATACATAGCACATACTAGATAAAGTGAAATTCCTCTCTGGTTATTTGATAATACACAAAGCAATATAGTGGAGTACAAATCTTGCATGATGTGCTCATAATTTTTCATTTTAATTAGATTAATTTAGCATTTATGAAGAGTGATTTATTAAAAATTGTGAAAATCTGAAATGTCTGTTATACAAGTGCATCTTGGGAGAAGCCATACATGTTCATTTGGATTTGGAAAAGCTAACTCCCATTGTTAAAAATTATTTGCTTGTCCCTCTACCTAACTTTCTTGCTGTTCTTCAAAAATTAGTAAAAAATTGCCACAGGTGTGATAAAATCTTTGCTTATCTGCAGTTTTATGAATTATCAAATCCTTTTTCATTGTTTCCTGTATAATTAATAGGTGATTATGGCTTCTAGTAACACCAGCATGCATTTATTACCATTTGAACCAATAATTAATAGCATCATTACCAGTTCTAGAGATCTCTGAATAGTCAGATTAAACTGGATTACGGTAGACCATTTTTATAATCTTCTTCAATATTGGAATTTTTATTAAAAGTTATTCACAGAAGGAAAAAAAAAGGTTTAGGTATAACAAAAGTAAATTGAAGATGTCAGTCTCATTAGAAAGAACCATTTCTGCATTGTTTTTACACAAGATAATATGTTATGTTTGAAGATATTTTTGTTTGTTTGTTTGTGAAACCAGTCCTCAGCCAGAAACTGATTTCACTGCACTGGGCATTTTTTGCATCTTCTTGCAGATCAAGCAGCACTGTAGCACGATATGTGGTAAACTTTGAGAGAGATGGTTCAGAAATAAAAAGCACAGCAGATGACATCTCAACTATTGGATCTAATAAGGTTGAAAATGAAAAAATTCCACTTTCTCCAAGTGAAGAGAGGGAAATATCAGCAGCTAAACTCACAGTAACAGACCTTCAGCAACTGGTTGCCATCGCACTCCATGAAGACCAGTCCCTGCCATTGGACCTTGGAACACTTCAGTTTACTGATGGTCAGTAGGCAGGCCAGTGCCAGGTGCAAGTCTGAACCCTGCCTTGTCAAACTGATGCAATTTCAGTCAAGTCCCCTTTGCTTCTGTGTCAGATCATTTTCATTCAAAGTATCACGTTTTTCCAGGCATTGCATTGTATCCAGATGAGGAGCAGATATAAGTTAAATTTTATAGCCTTTATGATTGTACAGCTGAACTTCTCATCATGTTGGAGGTTTCTTGCTTGGTTGTTTATATGAACTGGATAAGACAGTTAAGACAAATAAGTGGAGACATACATGACACTAAGACAAATAAGAGGGAAAAAAAAAGAAATACTATGACTGTTCACTATATGATTTTAATTTTTCAACATTGACAGTCCTGTTTCTTTAATAAGACAAAAAGTGAGGGCTTCCTCTAACAGAAATACATCTCAACCACAAACAAGCCATCTAATCTCCTAGTGAAGTCAGAGACACTTTAAAGAGCATTTGATCCCAAGCCAGAGTCAGTGGTGTGAATCACACTGCAAAGGTGTGTTTTGCTCTCTGAAACACAGAGGGAGCGTAGATGACAAGCTGAGTGTAAAGACCCCTGTTTGAAGCGCTGCATTCTATCCAGTATCTCAGCTAATAAATGTGCATTTATAGTCCTTCCATATTATTTTTCAAAGCTAGCATAGCCCTAGTTTTGGGGAGGTGAGTTAAAAACGGAGAAAATAATTTAAAATATTTTTTCATATGTATACTTACCAAAACAACATTAAAACACATACCAAATTTTAGCTGTAGTGTTCCATTTACAAACAAACAGCAGGATTTTTTTAGGGAAAAAAAAATTAATATATCTAAATGAACTAATACTTTCTGTAAGAATAAAATGTCCTATTTTAATGTAGATTAAATATCCCACGGAAAAAAATCATGGATATAGAAGACTCTAATAATAACAACTATTTTAATAATCTTTTACCCAGCAGTTATTTCTAATAACCAGTTTTAGAAAACAGCTGGATTCTGGGTAAAACTGAAATGAATTTAGGCTTCATGAATAACACAATATAACTACTCATCATAGCCCATCCAGATTTAACGGAGCAGTTCATACTTCAGCTGATTTTAAGCATTCATCCATCGTTCAGCTCTCTGCAGACCTATCCCCTTTATGCTAAATAAAGAATACAAAGAATACTGCAAATAAAATTCCTACTTTCCTCATAATTGCTGGTTTAAATGGCAATGTATGCCTCTTTCTTCTTAACATGTATTTTTTAAATTAGGTTTTTTGATGGAAAATAGTTTTAATACTGTTTTTTACTGAATTGATGTGTTTTGATCAATTTTCAGTGTGCCACTGCTGAAATATTGTTCTATATATACCTTCTTTTTTTCTTTTTTTTCCTCCAGAATCAATTATACCACCTAGTGATTTCGATAATGATATCCAAGCCATGGTCACTATTCCTCTGGCAGGCCCTGATTTGGTAAGTTAATACTTGTTGGTTTTTTTATTTATTTCTCCATGACAAATGAAATTAAACAATGTTAAGATGTATATAAATATGCAGATAAAGGCCCTTATGATAAAAAACGTATCTGACATTTATAAATGCTGTAAGAATTAATGTTGTAGCATTACACTGCAACAGAGATACTGTTTAGAGCTTTTACAGGTGAATATTACTTCTTGATTACCTTTTTCAGTTTTAATGACAACACAAACAATGTCTCACATGTTCAGTAGCACCTCTCAATGAGAGAGGGAGAGTGGTGGACAGGGATAGCAAAAGTCATCTTTCTTGGACCGTTTTTAAAACTAAAAGTCATGCACATGCCACACATTTTACACATCCCATGACTTCATGATGAGCTAGCGGTTTGCAAGCTCCTGTGGCTAAAGATTATTGGCTTTTTTAGCAATGAAAGGTAAACATAATAATGAAAGCTGCTTTCAAAAAAATTTTTCAGGAAGACTCCATGAGTGTGGAACTCCCACTAGGTTACCCCAGCCCAGCAACGGTGGACCAAACAGGAGACATCTTGGTCAACGAATTTACAACTGGAATCCCTGTGCTAAGTGGAGAGATCAGTGCCCCTGAAGACTTTAATAACTTTGTTTCATCTGAACCTGTGTTTCCTACCAAACCCACCAGAGAACCATTTCAGGACAAATCTCCTCCAGACACAGAAGCTATTGCCACTGACTACCAAAGTTTCACAGTGCCTTTCTATGCTCTGGGTAGCACTAGCAGTCCTTCAAAACCAGAGGATTCCTTTTTGCCTCCTCCAGCAGATGATTCTGCTAGCAATGACTTAATCACTGACAGCTATGGGTCTCCAATGGAGCAGGCTACCACACTGGCAGTTTATACCACAGGTAGCTTTACCCCACCTAATGTCCTGCAAGCCAGAGATGAGAGTAGTGAAGCTGAGGAGAAGAAAAAACTGGCTGATACAACAGAACCACCTTCCAAGGAAGCTGATCAAGATAGTCTGTCTGTACAAGGTAAGACACAGAAGATTTTTCTCATATGACAGAGTAGGAGATACTGGTTGTTATTACACATACAGTCACATATAAGTGCAGTAAGCAATCTTTTCAGTTACGACAGAAGTTTTTCTGGTCCTTCAAAGGTGAAAAGTTTACATGTCTGATGCCCATTTCAGGAAAAAATAATAATATAGCTGACTTCAAGGTTGTCAAAGAAAAAAAACCAAACCCAAACCAACCAAAACCACAAAAACCTCAAAGCAACAACAAATGCATAAGGATAGGGCACCATACTTTCTGCGGTGTATTATGGTAAAAATTCAAAAAGGCAGAGCAAAAAGACACATCAGGAAAAAAAGAAAAAAGGAAAAAAAAAAAAAGGAAATCCCAGGCTAGCACAAAATATTCTGGTATTTAAAACACGGAAAGTAAATTAATTTGGGTTCTAAACCCAGATCTGGATGATCATGAAATAATTTATTCCAATCAGATAGTACCATGGGTCGGAAAAGATTACATATCTACAGGTCTGATAAATATGAAAAACTTTAAATTTTCTGGTTTTGATGTTCATTTATTCAATTTTACTCCCACACAGTAGTTTGGTGAGGGTTTTTTTAAAAGCACACAGATATATGAGGAAAAGCACATTAGGAATCAAAAAAGTACACACATACTTATGTCTGGGTAGAGATAAGTCTGTATAATTTAACCTTTAAAATGAAAATTACACAGTAGATGTGTTTCCCACAGTTAGCAGAAAAGTGTTGACACTAAAGATGAAAAGGGTTTGGACGTTCGGGCCGTCTTTAGGGCACAGGCATATTAGGCTTTTCCCTAGAACAGCAAAATGTCAATAAGGCTGCTGTCTCCATCACCACCATCAACAGCTTGGAAACCCATGCTACTCGCTGTGGAGAGCAGTAGTGTGGAGCGTTACTGGTTTGTGTAGAGCCACTGGCAAAGCACAGTGCTGTTGCCCTCCGTCTATCCCAGCTCTTATCTGCTCCCTCACCTGCTGCCCAAGCTGGCCTCACCAACAGAGCGTTAGGTCAGTGAACTTCCATTTTACTTACACTGCTAAGAAGCCTGTGCTAGCTGTGTGAGATGTAAGAGGCCACTGCAAACACATGGGAGGAATTATTTCTTTGATGAATATTCAGATGTGCTTTGTCTCAGATTTTTGACCAGCCCTTTCAACAGAAAGCAGAGGGCAGGTAAGAACTTCACAGGAATCAGCATGATCCTCTGAAGTCCCCACGTAGCCTCTAAGCAATACTAAAAAAAAAAATAAATAAAATCTGCAAAGAACAAACGAAAGATAAATTCAGTGGGAAAATTCCCACATTAGCTTGCACAACCACACTCAGTGCCTCTGGATGCTCAAGAATGTCTTTCCTCAAAGCTTTTAAGCTTGCTCTCTGCTTCAAGGAAATCCCCTGCTCCCACAGAAGGCTCTGTACTCTGTCCCTGTTCTGCCAGCTCGCTCCTTGCTCAGACCTTGGCCTTTCATGTCCCACCCTGTACTCTCAATGCCTCTCAGAAGAAGTATAATGAACCTTCCTCCCCCTTTCAAGATTCTCTTCCTGACCCAGCATGCCCAGAAACATCAAGAAGGTACCTTCCTCCCTGCTGTCAGGCCACATCCTGTAAGGCAAGCAGTCGATGTTTACATGGCTGAGCAGAAATACCGCACTGCACGGCGATAACATCATTCACGATGGGCTGACAGAAATGGGGGGTGGGATGATGCCTGTACTGTCTATAGCATTGTTTTTCTGGATGCAGTAAATAACAAGATCTGCATTTTAAAGAATAAAGAATGTAAAAGCTGCCGCTTGGGATCATACACTGACCAGCTCCAGCCAGGGAAAAGCATAGCATATGTCATGGATGTCTTGTTACACCTCATAGTTTATGTACAGAGTAAGAACTGTTCTATAGTCTTGCTTTTCTATAGAAGTTCTGAAGTGAAAGGCAAATACTTTATGAATAGCAGAGTGACTTGAAGATTAGAAAAACACTTCTTATAAGAATCAATTCTGAAATGTTCCTGAAAATAAATTTTACGATGCAAAGTGTTAAACACAACTATTTTCAAATGCATGCCAAGAAGTCTCGTAGCGATAAAAGCACAGCCTACCTTCAGGTAGCAGTACAGCGTACCTCCAAATAACATTCATTATAGCTATGGAAAAGTGTTACATTCCAGGGGGAAAAAGGTCATATGCATTTTTCATTCTATTCACTCATTGAATTAGGGATTTGATATCATAAAAGCAACATAAACCCACGTATCTATTTTGCAATTTGCTAAATAGCGGAAAAACCTTATAGCCCCAAAAATGCAAAGCAACATTTGCTGAAGACAGTAGTCCCATTCCCTTTCTTCAGATCAGAAATTGTAAATAATTTGCCTATTGCAATTTATTATAGTTACTGCCTAATTGCAGTTTATTACAGTTACTGACTGTTTTTCATTGAATGGGAGGAGGTATACCAGAGATGGACCTCTCTCTGGTCCCAAGGTTCAAGATTCCTTCATTTTTTTCCCCAGTGACAGTGTGGGACCACAGTTTGTTTGACTCCAGAGCACAGGCTCTGGGGATTAGATACGTGCTTTGAAGTGATCCTCAGACAATACATTGCATAGTTTAATGAGTTTCAGTGTCATCAGGCAACTATCAGGACCAAGGGAAATTTTGGAAGGATAATACAAACAGAAAGTTCACTGCCTGTAAGAACTTCATCATCCTCCTGCCCAGCAGTTAATTTGGTTGTGCACTCCTCACTCACTACGACTGCTAAACAATCTCTAAAAAAAATGGTTTTATGGATGTTTGGGGACTCTTTCTGCCACTGATTCATCTCCAGCTGCCTACGCACCACCAGTGCTTAGCATAGTGTTCTATTTGGCATGACCAGCATTGCCATGGAAAAGAAAACCCCAGTACTTCTTGCAAGAACTGCTCTGGATGTTCCCAGGATTGGAATTCACCCATTGTTTATGCCAGGAAAGCTGATGTTTTTTTCACACCGATGCTCACACAGGGTAAGAACTCCTCCATCTTCTTCCATGCTTTTCTGTTTTTCTTATGTTTTCATTGACCGCAAACTGACAGGTTTTGTCAATGTTCTCCCCCCTTCAGCTCCTCTCTGTGCTCTTTCATTTGTTGCTTGCCACTTCAGATGTGCAAATTACATTTTGCATGAAGGTGAAGCTTCAGTCTGATGCTTGAAGAAGTGAAAAGGTAGGTCTAGCTATGTTGTTTTATCAAGCTTTATATATAGTTGATTAGTCTATAAAGTTATCTGTGAAGACGAAGCTGAACGCAAAAGTTTTGGCAGGCCCATGTTAGGAGACATCAGATTTAAGAAAAAGTTCATAGTACATTTACTGTTAAAGTAACATAATTGGAGTCCTACAGGTATTCTGAAGAGTCCTGAATATCTTAGAGTATGTGATTAGCATATGGTCAAAATTTAATGACAGCCTGCTGCTCATCTATCTGCATGCTGAAAACAGCAGGAACAACCTGAATAGAACAAAAGCTGCAACACGTCTTCAAAACATACTTAAAAATGCTAAATTTAAATTACTATTTTCCCAATTTAACACATGACTTGTTTGAATTATTAGGCTATCCAATCACTTCAGTTTTTCTTTAAGGTTAAGCTTTGTTTCCTTCAAATATGATTTCTTATTCATGACACCCCTTCCAAATCAAATGCACAATATAAATGTGCATTATCCAAAACAAGTGAAACTTTATATGCCGTTAACAATTCCAATGACTCATTGAAATTACTGCATGAAATACAGAAAGCAATTTCTGTTTCTGCTATGAAAATTTCCTTATCCAGAGGCAAATCATTTCAGCTAATATGTATAATGAAAAAAATTAACATCTCATCCTCCACCTATCTGGGTAGCAGTGTCCTGACACTTTTTCACTCTTACTTTTTCCTCTTCAGCCTCTGTACTGCAGACACGGGCACACTTTGCTATCCTATTGTCCCCACAGGTGCACAAGTGCATCCGACCCGTGTATTCTGTGCACACACTTGGGGTTCCTCTCTCACACAGTCATCGCTGTTACTTGTGAATTCCATTGCTCCTGCAGCTAATTCGCATGTGCCTCACATGGTGCCTTTTAGGCTCTCAAAGTTAACCATCTTCCAGTAGCTCTGTTTTTCCAAATGCTATCATTTCTTAGATAATTAGCATTCCCCTGATGATTGTCCCCTTCCATGTTCAGCACTGTTTCACTCTATTTCAAACTAATCTCCATCCTTCTAAATTCACCGTAACACTTCTGACTTAAAATCAACCCTCAAGTCAAATCTTAAGCTGTTCGTTGCTTGCAAGGAAGCCTCCACTAAGAGTGAGACATAACATACCTAACACAGGTTTTTGTACATCCCAGTCTTGTGTTAAAACCCCTCCATGATCATCTTTCTGCCTGTGTGCTGATATACGGCTGAAAAATAACATATTAACGTCCCAAATAAAAATATTTTAAAACTTGTGACCAATGCAGTAGGAAAACAAGAAAAATATTTTGAAAAGTGAAACACAGGGTGTAAAATTACCCATTGCCAGGTTATAAATGGATGAAGCTAATGAAGTTTATGTGTCATATAGTCCAGCTGGAACAAATACCAGGTTAATTGGCACTACTGAGACTAACATGCCCTAAATAATACATTTCCTTCACTCATTAAAAATCCTTGTTCATGCTAGAAATGTTGGCTTTGAGAAATTACCTGCTATGATTTGTTTTGATTTCCTAAAATTATTACTGTATCCTTCCAGTGCAAGAAGTTCCATTTGATCTCAGACCAACATTTTTGATAGTGAATTCCTTGTTAGGGTGAGAACTCATGCAGCCTGCTCTAGACAGTTATAGGAAAGTTGTAACTTGTGTAACTCTGCATCACATCTCTGGATAGAGTTTTGTATCTCTACTAGCTACAGAGAGGGCTTGGCCTTCTAGCTTTGGTTCTCTCAGCCATACCCATGTTGCCTCACTGGTGATGGCACAATTTAACCTGCAAGTTCCTCGATTTGAAAGATACCATAGACAAAAAGACACAAAAATCTTTAATGGAGGCAAATTTGCAATAAAGTTTATGCTCATTGTAATGGGGTTTGTGAAAATCTAGAATGTGCAGAACCCCTGTCAGGATAGATGTCTCATGTCCATACACTGCAGTTTAAAAAAAACAAAAAGGAAGAAAAAAAAAACCCAAAACCACCAAGTTCTGACTTCTAGTTGAAGATAACAGCATTTTTTTATTCCAATACATTCTTAATATTGCTTTCTCAATGCAACTTTATAGAAGGGCCTATGGAGAAGATGCTTAAACACAATTTCAAGCAACAACAGCCAGGCGTAGACTAGAAGGAGGCAGAAATTTCACCTTCATTCTGTAGAATCATGAAATCGTTATGTGCCATCAGCAAGAACAGGATTAAGCCACGCCTGGATGCA
Organism: Zapornia atra; assembly: GCA_013400835.1. Classification (NCBI taxonomy): domain Eukaryota; kingdom Metazoa; phylum Chordata; class Aves; order Gruiformes; family Rallidae; genus Zapornia; species Zapornia atra. Next base: position 68,495 of record VZTU01007144.1, read on the forward strand.
AACAAATTGCTTTCTTGTTCATTTTATTGCATTAACATGTTCACATTTCTTTTTCATTCTTCCCATTCTTCCCCCATTGGTGGATTTTTTTTCAGTTTAAATATCAGAGGACACAATACTTTTAGAATAGCAGTGCCAATAATAGATAACAGAGTTTACAGTTGAAATTTCAAATAAGGCCAAATATTCCTTTAATATCCATCTTTATTGCCATGCAATTTGGAGAGATGGGCTTTCAAGCAGAGTGGGAAGAGGGTATTGCTGGCATAACAAAACCTGCCAGGTCTTGTCTGACGAAACCAGAAGTTTTATTCATGAATGACATCTTCGTACCTGAGGATTTAAATTCCTAAGCAATACCTCTCAGTAAATCTTGCCATTGTTTTGATTTATTTTTCTCAAGATCAGGAGGGGTGAGGTTGGAAAAACTCTGCATCAGTAACACGTTTCAGTCCTTTCCCTTAACTGTATGCCTAGTCTAGAGTGGTGGCTGAAGACCTGGCTAAGCTTGTCTCAGATCAGTAAATTCCACTCTCATCCCTATTAAATACCTTGGTTCTCACTTCAGAACTGGGTGGTAGCTGCCGCTCTGAAGTGAAACAATTAGAAATCAAAGTTATGCTGAGCAGTTCTTGAAAAACTTCAGCATATGCCTACATGATTCTGCAGAGCTCCAATGTAGAAAAAATAAGCTTGAGGAGAGTGAGGCCTGAAGTTATCAGGACAGACAACTTCACTGGTGATACACAGCAGGGCAGAAGAGAATACACACAGTATTGACAGCGGTTACAAAAGAATTCTTCCTTCTCTCCTGGGAAGGGCTAATGAAACAGTACCAGTTTATGTTTGTCCAGGCACATCTGTTACAATCCATTTTTCTCCTCTTTTACTGACAAGTTCTCTTTAAATAGTGTAAGGTTAGCAATAGTTATAGCTAGTATTTCTTCCATGTGCAGGAAGCAGGGTAGTTTACAGAGAGATAACTATTTTTTTCCTTCTTTTGGTTTCCCATTTTATCTCAGAGTTCTATGATCGATGACTCTTTTTGTTGCAGTAACAAATAATCTTTCATCTTTGCAGTATCACCACTACCCAATAACAGTTCAGAAAAGGTAAATGCAATCCACGAACCTCAATCCAAACATTTTATGTGACAAAAATCTCAAATATTTATTTAAATGCAATTTTTTTGAAAAACACTACCCTATGTCTTAAAACTTGTGCACCCCACTGCTATATTAAGGTCTCTCAGGGAATTTCAAAGCAAACAGAGCTAAAGGCTGTACAAACACATCTTACTGTACTGCGTAGTTATTGCTGGTTTTTAAACTGACTCCACCCCCACAACACTGCTCTGGCTGTTATGATGGGTTTAACAAGCTGTGTAACCACTAAGGCATCTAGTCCAAAGTTACTATCAATATCACTCAAATTGAAATTCATTCTTACAATGCAACATGGTTTAAAACCAACAGGATCTGCCCAGTTAAATACCTACTTCCATCACATTTACACACTTGTTCCATTTCAAAACTATGTAAAAAATCAGATTTTCTGCATCCAAGGATTGAAACAATGAAATACTCCTCATTCTGAGACTTTTGTTTAATTAATTCCTGGCTTTCCTCTACAAGTGATTATATAGTATGGAGGGAAAAAAAAAAAAAAAAAAAAGCATATTCAGTGTTTTTATTTTTCTTGGCAAGCTTTAAAGTGCTCATTTGATTACAAGATTTTAATAGAGTCATGTGTTTTAACTTTCTAATTCCATGTTTCTCTTTTCTGTTTTTAGGTCCTTGGGTGAACACATTACTTGAATTTGTATCATGTGATTTCTATTTTGTGTTTACCATTTTGCAAACTAATAAACTTCAATACCACAAAACTGACTGACTGTCCCATCACTTACCAAAATTTCCTTCCATTTTTTTCCAATCACACAGTTAAGAAACAATAGAGAAGATAGGCAGGGATTTGAAGGGTACTGTCAAGGACAGGTGTTTTAACCTGCGAGATTTTGTTTCTAATCATTCTAAAGTAAAATAAACCAAAAATCCTATTCCAGGTTCAAGCATCTTCATTTGCAGATCTCCAAAATCATTATAGTGTCTTGCAGGAGTATTTACAGCAATTAGATGGATGCTTCTTTATAATTCCTGGTGTTTGTAAAGCTTTAGGTTATTTTCAAGCAGACTTTGTAATTTTACACTTATGAAATTAATTTTGCAAATTCAATTGTAGCCCAGTCAACAGCAGGCATAAGGTTATAAGAATCCTCCTGAAGCTATGGTTTTAAGTGAGATGTTTCTTATTAAGTTTTTATTCCATTCCTTTCTAGAAGTGTATTCATATTTGCAAATTCAGTGCTTCTCAGTTTCAATTCTCTATTTAATTCCCGATGTGAATACTAATCAAGCCCAGGCTTTTCAGCTGAGCACCGTGTTTTGCTTGTTTAAGATATATTTTAATATTATTTTACTACAGTAGCAAATAGTGCAGAACTACAATACAAAATAGCTGGCAATTGTCACTGCAGCCTCTGGCATTTTTAACATGTTTTCATTGTAAATGTACTTACTAATTCCCCTACTTCACAGGAGTATTCTAATCACAGTTGAATCATTTCTTTAGTGAGGACTTCAATCAGAAAATTGACTTTTAGAGCACTGGAGCACTAGAATGCCATTTTGTCTGGCAGTCTTGGTATCAGATGAGGTAAAGGTTCTGTAAATTATAAAAATGACTTGTCATCTTATGGAAATAGCCTACCAGTGACCTACTGTTCATACGGGGTATCTCATTGTACACCTGTCTGTATAGTATTCTTACAAAACGTGGGAATACTGCCTTAACATCCAACTTTATCATCCCTTAATTACAAGCGTGAATATTGTTAACTGCCTAAATCAATTAACATGGGAATACTGCCTTTTCTGGTCAATGCCAGGAGAGTGTTGAGGCAAAAGGGTGTTTCTGCATCTTTTCCAACTCCTAACTTAGAGATGCAGAAGAGTCACTGTAACCAGGTGCAGCAGCTCTTGAAGTCAGTAGGGATGGATGGAGTAGGATGATGATTCTGACCATCAGCTTATCACTGACTGCTCTCCAGTCTCTTTTCCAGATACTTCCATTGTAGAGTTTCAGAGCAGAATGGTAAATACTGCTTTACACACAAGCTATTCCTGTACTGTTCAAAGTACTTACCTGTTTCTGAAATGCTTAATGCCTTAGAACTGCTGAAACACGACAATGACAAAGACAGCTGTTAAAATTTAATGATCAAGTCTCTCAGTGTATTAATTTGACGCAAGTCTATAAAGCAAGCTTGCCCAAAGAATTGTGTATAGCTTGTATTTTCACCTTGTGTGCTTAAATGACTAGTTTTAAGCTGAAAAGGATTTTTTTAAAAAAAATATATATATTGAATGCATTTACTACAGTATGGCAAAGCTTTAAAGAGACAGGCTTATTCAAAAACCCATGCAAAAAGCTTTAATGAGAAAACATATAGCGGATAGCTAACTGATATAAAGAAAGTCCTTAGTAAAGCAGAAAATGGCAGGCTGTTACTGTTTTTCAGCCATGCATTGGCCAATGCATGTGAAAATGATAATGAAAGAAGAAAAAGAATTTGTGATCACACAAGAAACCAATATTTCTGAGGGCACTTGCAGGTACAGCACCTAAATGTGAAATTGCTGAAGGCAGATACGTCTCCCTCTTGCTACTGACTGACTTCCCTGAAGGCTAAGGGAAATAAAATGAAAATATTAACCCTCAGACATTCCATGATGGGAATTCTTTCTCTCTACTGGAAACCTTGTGTGAGTTGAGTAAGACTGGCTAATTTACATCAGTGAGAGCTTTAGGGGCCATCAGGCTGTTGCAAGCTGCATCATTTTGCTTCTCTGAGGCAGAATTAACCACAGTGAGAAAAAAGTTGCAGGGAAGTGAAAGTAGTCAGGGCTTGGCTTTGTTCTTAGTGATTTACTCTAAATCTTTATACATCTTTGAGGAACAACTGAAGAATTATTCACTTTTCATTCCTTCAGTCATTGCAGGAGTATGTAATACTACTGACCTCTGAAAAAAAAGGAATCATGGTAAAGATCCCAAAGTAAGATGAGGGGCATCTCTGGGAGCAAGCATCTCAATCTCAATCTGTTGCCTGGGTCAAACTACTCAGCTAATTATGCAAGTCAGTAAAACAGTATTATCCAGTTGGGATCAAATAGGAGATGGGCCTTGATGCCAACGTGTGGAGCCCAGCTGAAGGACCACCCTTTTGAAGATTCTTTCATAATGAATATAGACAAGTATAGTTGCTCGACACCCTGAATTCTGCAGTGTTTTAGCTTTTCAGGTCATAATTTTGAAAATTTGATGTTATCTTCATGATTTTCAGAGTGTTAGGTAGATCTGTTTTTTTCTGAGAATAATGAGAGAATATTTTCATTATGAAGCAGTATTTTATTAAGATAGAAAATACTCCTCTTGTGACATCATGTCATATTGTCCTTAGTGGTAAGAGTATGATGAAGCACAGCTGCAAGGTATGAAAATTTTCAGAATAAACTGAAGTCATCTCAAACATGGTACACAGAGAACTACGTAGTAGTGGAGTGAGAGCTCCAACTAGCAGGCTGCTCTGTGAAAAATTAGACTAGTCAAAAAGTTTCAGCGAGGATGCTAAGGAAAAAAGGGTCTAGACAGTAATTTTTAGGACTACAGACGGGGTTCACTCCCAGTGAACCGAAGTTCACTAGAGTCAGTGGAGAAGGAGCTCTGTTGGTTTCACTGACCACTGAACCTGGCTTCTGGAGAGTTCATATAGACAGACAGAATGACAGACAGAGATCATTATGGCTTGGCCTTACCAAAGACAAACTTAATCAGTGATTATGTGCTGTGAGGCATGTGTTGTGACATGTTAGGTTAACGATCCTCTTCATTTAATTCTCTTAATCCTCATTTTACTTGTGGCCTAGTGGAAAATGAAAGACCTCAAACACAGATTCAGTACTTTGTCTGTCTGTATGCAACAGTCCTGCATCCAGGGACTGTGTGGCATTTCAGGCACCAACAAAATATGTAAATTTGAATCCAGCTACTTGCTGTACGTGTCCATCTGGCATTTATATCAGCAGAGCTGCCCATAAGGAGATTCTTACCCTGCATTGAGAACCAATCTCTTAACACTTCCTTCATTAGCTATTTTCTTCAGCCAGCATGTGCACAAATACATGAATATTACATATACATTATAATACTGTAACTTTCATATACAGAATAGTATCTGACAGTGGAGTTCAAAAATCTGTCTATTGCCAATAGGAAATGTCAATGCTTGTTAAGGTCATGAATAAAATTAAATTAAATGCCAGGACCTCTTAATGTATAACCTTCTGGGCCTACTTATTAATGCAAACCCACTAGAAAAATGTCTCACGACAGTTTGACCTTTCACAAACAATAATTCCTTATTCATGGTGAGTTTGGAGGGTTTTCCTCAATTTAAAAAAAAAAAAAGAAAAAAAATTCAATAACTAAAATTAAGTTGTTAAGTGGCAGTTGATTTTTTTTCCTGATAAGTCAAAACTATACATTTTATTCTCTCAGTTGGGAATAATGCATGCATGGCATACAACAATCTTTTTACACAGATTTAATGTAGCAATGTACACAGGAAATGTAGTGTTTACTGTTTGCCAATGGTGTTTGCCAACAGCAGTTAATTTTAGATATAAAACTCTCCTCAGTACAATGTTGTCCTGCCTTGTCCATGTAATAAAAAAACACAACATCTGGAGAGTTCAGCAAACATCTTTGTGGGAGGGTAAGTGGTGGCTGAGAGTTAGAGCTGAGCTTTTTATTGCTGACAGCAGTTTTTAATTCCATGTCATTGTTTAATCTTCAGTATGGTTACTCGGGGGGTATACTGGAGTTCAGCATTTTATCATGCTCCCTACACCTGAATGATAGGGTTGCAGATGAAACTGTGTGCTGAAATGAAATATGCTGAGACTAAGAATATCCACACCTCCTGTGTTTGTACTGTTAGAGGTTTCATGAAATAATTGCATGTGTTTTTCTAGTTTTCTGATGTAAAAATCTCATCCAGGGTGAAGTTTTACAAATATTTACTTTATGATGAACCTGTTTAAGTGTATTTTGTGTTCCGTTTCAAAATTATATATATATATGCATAGATCATAGAATATTTGGTATTGGAAGGGACCTTTAAAGATCAACTAGTCCAACTCCCTGCAATGAGCAGGGACATCTTCAACTAGATCAGGTTACTCAGACCCCATCCATCCTGACCTTGACTCTTTCTGTGGATGAGGCATCTACAACCTCTCTGGGAATTCTGTTCCAGTGTTTAACCACCTTCATCATAAAAATTCTTTATTTATATCTAATATTTCTATATAAAGCCAGTATTTTAAATGCAAAGGGGATTCTTGTTTGGTTGGGCTGGGTATTTTTATTCAAAATGTCTAGGTGTCCTTTGTTTCAAGCATAGTTTTTAACTCCTTAGAATTGATTTTTTTTTTTAAAGTCTCACACAGACAGCGAAAAGCTTGGGAAACCCAGTTGCAAATTACTTTATCACTGAGTCCAACATGTGACTTGTGTACGCAAGTCTCGCATCAGTAATATGACATGTGTGACCGGCAGAAGGGGTTCAGTAGCTGCTGGGTTCAGGACTGGTGTTGTGGTTCAGGACTGGTGTTGTGCTTCAGGAAGGACTCAGCAGCCTTTTAGGTGAGTCTGTTTATCTCACATTGCACCTCCATCTGTCTCATCTGGAGAGACAGTGACTGATAAGAACTGAATGTTTATGAAAAGAAGTGATATGTGCAGTGATCATCTCGGTATGTCCTCAAGAGCTTCTAAGTTACTTTCCTTGTAATAAGAGGATGCCAAAAGACCTTTATAGTCTATATATAGAACACCCACACACACGTCTACACGGTTATATCTGCCAAGTATGTAATATATATATATGATTATTCTGATTCAAACTCACTGTGATTTCAATGCTGTTTCAGTATTAGTTTGTTCTGTAGTTACCTCGTTCCAAAATATAATCTGACTAACAAATACCATCACGATCCTATGCTCAAGTGTATGTTGTCATGCTGAGAGCAGGTTGCTCTGTGGAGCTGCAGGTTCATCCCATCAGTAGATCATCCTGCATTAATGCCTCGAGCACTAATGCTAGGAAATCTGTTCTGACTTCCCTTAACTAAGTGACTCTCACTCCTTATCAGTGTAACAAGCAGCAGCAAGAGCTTTGTAAACAGAGACCATCACTAGGCTTTGGTTTTCTAATCTGTGCGTATCCTTGATTACACAAGAAACACGAGGACGTGATGAGCGAAAAGCGTCTCAAGTTCTCAGTGAATGATTAGGGCATCAAGCTGTGGTGCAGCGTTTGGTGTTACATGTGGTATGCATGGTCCCAGGTTCCATGCAGCACTTTCATGTTCTTATACAGACTGGGGGGACTAAGACTGCAGCCCTTGTACTGTCAGCAGTGCAAACTACCTATCAAACCTCCTCAAATAAAAGGAGACTGCCTAACTGGGCTAGTTTAAATGGGAATTTACTGCACTCACTTTGTGGTCCTGGTGTGCTTCCAGACCATGACAGTCCAGCCTTGTAGCAAAGGAGGATGTAGCACCCACTCTTCTCCTGCATCCCATCCAAAAAAGATGTTTCCTTTTAGCCATGTACTTCAGAGTATTTTCCAGAATATCCAGTCCTCTGAGACTGCTTGTTACTATGCAGTCTTGAATCACTGGGGATGAGGGAGTAAGGTGGGAGGAGCTCATGATGAGAAAGGTAAGGAACTATTCTATAATCTGGCATAATGCTTTTCCCTATGGGTCATAGGACTGGGCACTCCTGATCCTCAGGGCAAATCCAAATATTCTGATCTCACTTGCTCAGGTTTTATGCTACCACTGTTCTATTGATTTCAGTGAGTTCACTGCTGATAAATACGGGATTAGAATTCAACCCTAAATATGAAACCACAAATTGGTGAAGTGCAGTCTCGTATCAAGTGGGAATTTTTGTCATCTAAATCATCTTGGTTTCCAAATATTCTGACAGTTAAATTGAGGTGCTTGAAGGGAAATTCTTTCATGTATGCGGATGAGGCAACACAATTACCTATAAAAATTTGCCTTGTCCAATATGGGAAAGGGATACTAAATACTGAGAGAGATGAATGATCTTCAATAACTTACCATCAGCCAGCCAGTGCTAAGAGCAAAATGGGCACCCTCCGTGAAATGCCACCCCTCTACTATTCTGGGAAACCTTGGCAGCACCCAGCTCCTACTAATTTGTTCCATGTGCCAAAGTATAACAAAATGTTTGTCCATCAACATCAGCTGTTCAGGCCAGTTTTGGAACTGTTTGGAAGATAACAGGGGAATCCTGTAAGAGCATGTAACAGTAGCTAATAACAGGGTTGTGGGGTGGAAGAAAATAGCATCTTGCAGGCATTTGCCTTACAAACTTGCAATATTTTGTGCATTCAGAAAGCAGCAGGTGAGGACAGTGTCCTTTCCCTGATTACCCCTGTTAGAGTAGCCCACATCATGTCTCTAAAATGCTTTTTTATATGCAGCTCTGAGAACATGCGCTGCTGCTGTGATAAACTCTGCTTTAGCAAGAATTTGCCTGATGATCCTCAGCACCTCACTGAAATACAGTATTAGCATTTGTTACCCAGTATCTGCTAAAACTAGTCTTAAAATACATTGTGCTTTCAGGTGGCTTTATTTGTAATGGAATAACATTTGCACTAGTTACGGATGTAGGGACTGCATAAATAGAAGCAAATATATTATTAATAATCCTTCCAGGCTGCTTTTCCCTGAGGAGTTTTCCTTCATAGTATCCAGGTTATTTTTTAAAACTGCCTAAATGTTTGCTTCTCCACAGTACATACACACCAAAAAAAAACCAACAACCAAAAACCAAACTCCCCAACCCCTCAGTTCTTCCCACAGCCAAGGCATGTGAAACACAACAATCGGAAAACCTCAGAGCTGAGAATGGGAGTAGGAATACTCCAGTAACACCATGATACTGTGATTCCAGAGTAGAACCTTCACCATAGCCAGAACCACACCACTGGTAGTGTCAAACAGGACATGTTGGAAAGTGTCTACATTTTTCCAAGAACTCTAATAGTCCTTATCACTCTACCACATGAACACCTCAGAGAAATCAGTGAACCTCAGTAATGTTACAAGGAGCCGAAGAGATTGGTTTAGATAATAGAAAATATCTAAGGGGAAAATCAGGCATCTTACATAAATTCCTTGTGTGTGTTCTGAAGTCAACAGAAAAATTCAGGCTTTCTGTGTTTAAAAAAAATCCAGCAGGATGGTTTTCTTCATGCAAGGTAATTGTCTCTTTATTGACTAAAAAGGGAGCAAAGATTACTGACTCAGAGGATACATCTCCCTTTCAAATGTCATCTAGGAGTCAGACTGACACCACAGAAAGTGTGTTCTCAAGACACGTAAGGAGTTAGAAGAGGAACCAAAAAGTAAATCTCTCTCACAACCTACTTCAATAGTTTAACCACTGGTCAGACTGTTATGTGTTTTACTTTTTTTATTACTACTCATAGGATCACAGAACAGGGGTTGGGAGGACCTTTGTTAGAAAATAATCTATATCAGAGCAGTAGGCATTGTATCCTGAGGAAAGTAGAGCTAGCACGTGCTGTTAAATTGTCAAAAAAGAGACAGCTATCTCATACTAAGCTTTTCTTTGTTGAAAATGTACACTTGTTCCTAAAAACTGCAAGAAGATTGAACTTTGTTTTTTCAGAAGGAAGGAAATGGAAAGGGACACAATGTCCACGGGACCTCCTATGCCACAAATAGGATATTTGCCACCTCCTTCAGTTGATGTCATTCCTAATGCAAAAATTTGCTCTTCCTTAGTACTTTCGTTGGCCACTGAGAGGAAATCAGTGCACAGGGAATGGAAAATTTCATCAACTGGAGAAACAGTTTTTTCCTATCAGCTGATAAGTGATTTTGCCTGCAAGGTGCTGCTAAAAGTCCCATGTGAAGAGCCCGCATAAATATATCACTGGAAAAGGACAGAGCTGTCAGCTTGGGTAGATGTTTGCTGCTTGGAGCCCATCATTTCCCATTAAGTCATTGTGACCAGGTAGCTGCAAGCCAAATTCAAAGAGTCTCATTAATCATGCTTTAGATTTGGATTTCAGCTACAGCTATCACACATCCTAAATCCACGCCAAGCCCTGGTGGAGACTTCATAAAAGTTCAGCATCTGGATCAAATGGCTCCTTCAGGTGCAGCAGATGATTTCTTAAGGTTTTAATTTGTTTTCACAGCTGCTGTTGTCTTTTAGGTAAATTGACACAGTTTGCATCTGAAGAAGCAATTTCACATTTTGTGATTACTGGCAAACAGTAGCTTAAACCTCTTGCAGAGGGCAACAGAACAACTCCAGCATGCCACTGATGTGAGCAGACAACCCAAAGCTAGGACCTGCTCCTTCAGTCAGTATAAATGGGCAGTGTGATTATGTACCTTCAAAACAAGAACGTGCTTTGGAATAGCACAGGAAATCTTTGCCAAATGTAATTATTTAAACACAGCACCCATGGAAACCCCATCACTCAAACACGTGGATGAAATGTTTGATTCCAGTAGTCCTTCCTTGGTGATGGATATAGCATTTTCATGTTTAGAGAGTGTTAAAGCTTTTTTTAAAATAAATGCTTCTGTAGTAATACAAAACAGATGTTGTTTCCATGCTTGAAATTTGTCATGCTTGCTTTTCCAAAAAGCTATTTGTTTTTCCCTTGCTTTTCTGCAGCCATTAAGATAGTGGATGAAGCAGAATCATCAGGAGATGACACGTCAGTTACAACCAGCACTTACAAAACATTGCCTTTCTTCACTGCTTGGAGTGATCTCTCTACCATGCAGCCTAAAGATGTCATTACAGGTGTGCCACCATCAGACCAAACGGCACCACCACCTGCAGCAACCAGCCCATCCTACAGCCCCTCTCAGATCATCGAACAGTCCCTTGAAGTACCAGATTCCTTGGTGCCTGCATCTGAGAGCGTTCCTCCCGACGGCACGGGGACAGGAGTGCAGGATATTGCTGCCGAGTTAGATCATGTTGGACTGATGAGCACAGCAGCAGCACTGGATGAAGTGGAGCATGGGAGCGGCTACATCTCAGTGCTGACAACTGAGCCTGCAGAAGCCACCCCAGCTCCTACGCTGAAGTATGTAACTACCAGCACCATGACAACCGCAGCCAAAGGCAAAGAGCTAGTGGTTTTCTTCAGCCTGAGGGTCACCAACATGCACTTTTCTGATGACCTCTTCAATAGGAGCTCGCTGGAATACAAAGCACTAGAACAACAGTTCATGCAATTGGTGGGTGAAAATCAACTCGAACAACATATGTGAGAGTTGGGCACAGTTTAAAGGTACACGCTGAAGAGCTCGTTATTTTAAGTGTCAGACCATGCTACAGTTTGGTCTCATAAGCTGCATTTTTAAAGGACCGATAAGCCTGGGATGCTCTCAGGGTATGAAGACAGAATTTATTAAATCAGCAGTGAAAGTTTTTAGTTGCTCAAGAGACTCCAGACATAGGCCTGGCATGTAATTTATTTGGCTTTTTCTTAGATTCCTGTCCACAATATGGCAGTGCTGATTACATCCAAGGCTTGTGTCTACATGCTGGATTTAAAAACAGGCCTTTTAAAATATATCATAGCTTAGCAGGGGGAATGGTTAGATATGGATTTTTGCTATGGGTACAATGGGGCAGCAGGTCAGCTCAGTAACATGCCTATTATGCTATGCCCTGACCTGCCTGGATTGACCGTTTGAAGAAAATTAAAGTTGGCTTTTGAGGGAGGGGGGTGGGGGTTTTTTTCCTCCTCTAGATGAATAAACTCCTCAGCTGCTGCACATTTCATTACAGGGGAAATCACTGCCCATCCATCTCAATGTATTATTGAGAAAGATGCAAAGGTCCAGAAGAAGATAGAGATGAATAGAAAGGTGATTTTGGTGGAGGAGCTGAGCGATTGCATTAAATTCAGAGAAATAAGTGTGGGATGTGCATACTTGATAATGAAAAGCGACTGTAAGAAAAATTGATAGCAGGCAGACATTGACAGCAAGTCAAAATAAAGGCAAATTTTCTGCTTTGCAGCTGCTTCCATACCTTCAGTCCAACCTTACAGGTTTTAAGCACCTGGAAATACTTAACTTCAGGAATGGAAGTGTGATTGTGAACAGCAAGATGAAATTTGCCAGGACAGTGCCATACAATATCACGGAGGCGGTACACTGCGTTTTGGAAGATTTCTGCGATGCTGCCGCTCAACACCTCAACTTGGAGATTGACAGCTATTCCCTGGATATTGAGCCAGGTAAGACCGAATTAATAACGTATGTGTAAAACCAAAACCAAGCAGATAATCTTTCTTAGATTGGTACTGCTTCAGAAGTATTACTGCTTTGGGAACAACGATATTAGCAATAGCCTCCCGGTGATCAGGAGTGATAAGAAAATCCAAAACTTTGTAAAACTATCTGCAGCAAGATCTTCATACGATAATGAATTTCTGGGTGGAGACAATGGTCTGTGCACATGCAGCAACTGCTTTTCAGAGCCAAGTGTAGAGAAGTAAAAACCCTCTAGAATAAAGACTGGGTGAAGACAGGTACGAAGTGTACTCATATGCAGTTTGCAGGAGTTACTTACCCAAACCTTGCACCTATGTACAATATATAATTTTTGGTGATTTTTGCAATGTATTAACCCAACCACCGTTCAGAGCATCATTAAATCTATTTTTAAAGGGCTACAGAGTCCAAGACGGGAGATAATTGGGTTCTGCAGATTCTCACTGACCAGAGTATTCCATAGATTTCTAATTCCAAAGTCTCTCCTGATTTAACACCTTTCAAATAAGTCAGTAATCTGTGATAAACAGTAGGAAGTCAGTAACAACACATCTGTGTAATGTTGGAAGCTTAAAGTTTTTGAAAACTATATTGTCTTATAAAATTGAAGCTTGAATCTATTATTTGCAGGTTCTGGTAATTATTTCATGGCTGAATTTAATTTCATTGTCATGGAGAAGAATGATACTGATACCTTAACATGCAGGTGCCTTTAGCAGTTTTGGTTAAGCTGTATTTTTACATACAGATCCCTGACAGCTCCAAAACTAAACAAAACAAAAAGAACCCACTCACAATTCATAGAGGCCATTTCTAAGCTGTTTTCATTTTATTTGTGGCCATTAAGAGACTGGGTAGGCTGTGGGAAAGAAAGTTAGCAAAAATCACAGTATATTATCACTGCTGTAATAAACTGATGTTTAGGTGAATAAAGTAATAAAGGAGTTCATTAGGAAGAGTGAATTTTGGGCTTCCACACATTCTCTGTGCTTCAATAGTAAAATTTCAACTTCATTAAATAAAAAAAATATAAGTGGGAAAGTAGCTCCCTGGTATAAAAAAGACAGGGGCCTCCTGGAGAGAGTCCAGAGAAGGGCTACGAAGATGATGAAGGGCCTGGAACATCTCCCCTATGAGGAAAGGCTGAGTGAGCTGGGTCTGTTCAGTCTAGAGAAAAGAAGACTAAGGGGGGGCCTAATTAATGTTTATAAATATCTTAAGCATGGGTTGCAGGGGGAAATGGCCAGCCCCTTTCCAGTGGTCTGTGGGGACAGGACAAGGGGCAATGGCTGCAAATTGGAGCACAGGAAGTTCCGCACCAACATGTGAAAGAACTTTTACACAGTGAGGGTGACAGAGCCCTGGGACAGGCTGCCCAGGGTGGTTGTGGAGTCTCCTTCTCTGGAGATATTCAAGACTCATCTGGACGCCTATCTGTGCAATATGAGCTAGGGAGCCCGCTTTGGCAGGGGGGTTGGACCCGATGATCTCTTGAGGTCCCTTCCAACCCCTACGATTCTGTGATTCTGTGATTCTGTAAAATGCTAACACCCAAAACTTTTAAAATCTTTCTTCTTCGTCCTTATCAGCTGCTTCACTGACATGGTATTTCAACATTCAGTCCAGAAAACTATACCCCAATGAGTCTTCTAAGAGAGCTGCTCTTTCAGGGCTTACAAGCAGTAGTAAAATGTCAAAATAGAGGAAATCATGCTTAGAAAAACAGTATAGTCCCATGTAGGTGTTTCAAAGCTGCTCTGTCTTTTCACTTTGGGGGAAAAAAAAGCCAAAACCAAACAACCAAAAAACCAACCAACCAAAAAAAATCCCCAAAAAACAACCACAAACCCACGCAAAACCCCACACCCAACCTGCTTAGTAAATTAAGGTATTTTAAGCAAATTCCTACTTATTGTGAAAGTAAGAGCCATCTAGTGGTAGTAACGTCATACCACATTGAAACCCTGATGAGAACCGACAGTTAGAAATAGTATCAAGGCTCAGCAGCTACAAAATGCTGACTGCACTGTTCATAAATGACAGCATAAAGAATAACACTGCTGGCTTTTTAAAATTCCTGCGTGCTTCTTTTTTTTCTTTTTTCCTTTTTTTTTTTTTTAATTTTAAACGAAGTGAAAACATAGAAAATTTGACAAGATATGGCAGGTACTTTATTAAGGAAAATGAAAGTTTATCACAAAATATGACCCTCTAACCCAATGAAATACTCATGCTGAACTCTACTTGTCAAATAGAAATGTGCTGAGACCTGTCAGCTTCTGCAGCATGCAGCCCCGGGTAATCAGAGAATCATTACGGTTGGAAAAGATGTCCAAGATCATCTAGTCCAACCGTTCCCCTACCACCCATATTGTTCACTAAACCATGTCCCTAATTACCTCATCCAACCATTCCTTAACATCCCAAGGGATGGTGACTCCACCACCTCACTGGGCAACCTGTTCCAATGCCTGACCATTCTTTCTGAGAAGAAATTTCTCCTAATTTGTAACCTGAACCTCCCCTGGCACAGCTTGCAGCCATTCCCTCTTGGAATATCACTAGTCATCTGCAAGAAGAGGCTGACCCCCAACTCCACACAACCTCTTTTCAGGTAGTTGTAGAGAGCAATAAGGTCTCCCCTGAGCCTCCTCTTCTCCAGACTAAATAGTGTCAGTTCCCTCAGCCACTCCTCCTAAGACTTGTGTTCCAGACACTTCACCAGCTTTGTTGTCCTTCTCCAGGGCCTCAATGTCTTTCTTGTAGTGTGTAATGCTTGGGCAGAGCCTGTGCTTCTTTACTAGCAGCCCCAAGTCTTATTTCCACTAGTATAAAGGGAAATTGTTTACAAGGTCTTGTAGTGATAGGACAAGAGGTAATGGCTTTAAGACGAAGGAGGGGAGATTAAGATTAGATATTAGGAAGAAATTCTTGCCTGTGAGGGTGCTGAGGCATTGGCACAGGCTGCCCAGAGAAGCTGTGGCTGCCCCCTCCTTGGCAGTGTTCAAGGCCAGGTTGGATGGGGCTTTGGGCACCCTGTTCTAGGGGAGGGTGTCCCTGCCCATAGCAGGGGGTTGGAGCTAGCTGGTCTTTCAGATCCTTTCCAAACCCAAACCAGTCTGTGATTCTATGATTATCATTACTACTATAAAGATTGCAATGCTCATTTTTAATTGAAATCAGTATTATGAAACATTTAGGTCCACAAAGTGCCTCTGGAAGAAAATTCCCAGCCCAGGCAGTACCTACAGTTAATAGATGCAATATCCAGTATGAATCTTTTTTTTTTAATTACAGATTTTTCTCCATAAGAAATTTTAAGCCCACATAACTAAAAAAGGCCAGTTTTCTACCACGCTGATGTATTAGGTGATTTTGATTTCTGTAGACCAGACCTGAGACCAAGTTCCTCTCTATTGCATAGACTGCATGTGCAAATGTCTTTTGAACAGGTCCAGTCACTCAGGACTCACTGTCCTGCTTAGCCCAGCTCCAATCTATACACCTGTTCTCACTTCCCTCTCTTGCCTTTGTACATTTTGGGAGATTTTCTTTTTTTTTTTTTTTTGCCTTTCTGGATTCACAAGTCTTACTGAAACTGTCTGTCAGCAGGAACAGAAGTTATATCTTCTGATCTGCTTCTTGTCTTTTTCTTTCTGTCCAAGAGCTTTACCCCACAGTACGCAGGAAACTGCCTCTGTGAGGCATCACCATCACCCCGTCAGCATGCAGCTGGGCTGGGCAACAGGTCAAAACTGCTCCTTCTGGGTCTTTTTTTTCATTTCTAGTAAGAAGCAGAGAATGGGAAAAGAGATGGAAGCTTGTGTGACAGGTGAAGTTAGGTCACTAAGCTGTCTCTGATTTGAACCTTCCTGTGAACATCAGCAGCCTCATTTCCCCTTCATCTCACAAGAGCATCCCTTACAAATATTTTTAAGAAAAGGGAAAAAAAAGTGAGTTTTCCCAATGTTAACACATCACTTCCAAAAAGACTCTGCAAGCACCTATTTCCTCTAGACAATGCCAGCATTCCTAGGCTGCAGTCCTCATGGTGTCGTGCAATATTCAATAATCTTTAAGGTCTTGTCCAACCGAAGCCATTCTATGATTCTATGATAATTTAACTCCCTCCCCAGTCTTGTCCTAAATTATGTCCTTAAGATTATTATAGTCAAAACTACATCTTCCACATATGTAAGTCTGAAGTATAGTATCCATGAGTGTAAAACTAGCACTTACTGTAAAAAAAAAAAAAAGATAAAAATATCCACATGTGAAAATCCTTGTCGGTGAGATGATAATGAAATTGCAGCTTAACAGTGATGGGGTAAACAGACATGCAAGCAAACACAAGGTTGCACACTTGCTGTGCCTTCTACACAAAGAAGGATGCTAGACTATATATCCTCCTATTAACACGTGTGAGTGTCAGGCCAGTAATTGTGTTGAGTTTTTTTCCTCTGGCTGCCATAAAGCCTGATGAGTTACACTGGGGTAGCGAATCCATTAATGATTTACCCATCCTTTCCAGCTGATCAGGCAGACCCATGCAAATTCATGGCATGTGACGAGTTTTCTGAATGCATAACAAATGAGGGGACGAAAGAAGCTGACTGCCTCTGTAAACCTGGGTACGCAAGCCAAGATGGGTTACCTTGCCGGAGCCTGTGTGAGCTGGAACCCCATCTTTGCATCAATGGTGGGAAGTGTGAGTTAGTTCCAGGAAGAGGAGCTGTCTGCAGGTAAATAAATGGTGTTTAACATGAATTCTGATAACAGACCCCTGATATATCTATTGCAGGAATAAGCAGAGTACATACTTTTCAAGCAAGAGCATGTACTTTTCAACAGTGCAAACATTCTGACGCTTCAAGCTACATTGCAATACCCTTCCCCAGTATAAAGAGTCTCACCACAGACAAATCCATTTCTGCCTCTGAGTACACATGGAACATCATGATCTAGTTATTTTTGAGAGATGCTTTAGAAATGTATTAGAAATTCAGCATCACTGGCAGAGGTGGCAAGCACAACCATGCACTCTTTTCAGATTTCCAAACACATCTTGGGAAAGTGAAATAACACGTGCAGCGTTTTGCTATTGATTACTCAGCAGTGTTTTAAGAAATTACATTTTTCTAAGATGTATTAAAAAGGAAATTTATATTCTTATCAGTGCACCTATGACACACTATTCTAGTGTTCTGCTCTAGTGAGAGGTGTCCCTGCCCACAGCAGGGGGCTTAGAACTTGATGATCCTTAAGGTCCCTTCCAACCCTAACCATTTTATGATTCTATTCTGATTCCACACCACCCAATAAAACATACGAAGGCTGAGGCTGCTTTCAGAGCTTTCTGGGAAAGACTTGAAGATCAGCAGCTCCACCTAACTACAAACACATTCCACAGGGATTTTTACATGAAATGCTGCTAAGCCAATACTGAAAACGTCTGCAGTACTTGTGATCACATTCATTCCCTTTTAAAAGTGCCATCTCATTGTAAGACTAGACTATCCAGAGCATCATGCGAAGCGCTGGGCACCAGACTGGCACACAGTTGTTGACCAGCCATGTATATAAGCAAGAGACAAGTTACGATTCTTGTACTTGTTTATTCTCTCTTAATTTTACTATGCTAATGGTACAACTTTTAAGTTATTTAGGATTAATGTCAAAACGTAAGACTACTGAGCAAATAATTCTTATGATAATTTCACTGTAACAACACAACTGCCAGAATTCATTTTCTACAGTGGGTGTCACAGAAGTAATAATAGGAGATTATATTGAATTGATACAGTTCTTCCTAAATTCCTGAATTGTGGAGTCACAGTAGTGCAGCTGCAGTATTTGCTGCTAAATTGTCCTGTGAGATACAGAGGCCTCCTCTTCAAAACTTTACTGAAGTAGAAGAGGGTAGGGCCTACTCCTCCAGGACCAGCACACTAAGGAAAAGAACACCATTCCATTTCAGAAAAGCCCTGACTTGGGGTATGGTAATAACTGAGCCATCATTTTACCAGTGGTAAAAGTATTGAAAATAATAAATGAAACTTTTTGAGAATTTAGCAAGTTACAAACTTACCGCCGGTCTCAGACCAAGGGCTTGTGTGACCTGTTTACCTTAGTCAAGTACCTGTTTTGCTTGTGAATTTACTCTGAGCCGCACTAGTTATTCCTGTTTACAAAGGGTACCGACCTTAAGCTGAAGGAAGGGAGATTAAGATGAGATATTAGGAAGAAATTCTTGCTTCAGTTGTGGAGCTAAAAATTCGTCAGAGATGTTCCAAATACCTAATTTCTTTAAAATTTAGTTTCACAAAGAACACTTCAAGTCTTTTTAACACTCTCTCACAAATGTGAGAATATTTTATTATATCTTCCGTTATCAATCACAGGATTTCATACCGACACGTAACAATTGCATTGGGAATACTGTGATGATATTTAATTGCCAATTTTCCTTTGCTTTCATTTGAGATACTCTGCATTTTCTGCCTTCAAGTTCTGTGTGTTTTTCTCTTCCTCTCCCTATTTAGATGCCCTGTACGTAGACACGAGCTTTACCAAGGACACCGCTGTGCAAAATTTGCTCCAGAACCCATACAACCCTTCATTTTCAAACCTCTCGTTCTTGGCTTACTAAGCCTTGTTTTTCTTTTCATCATTTTAATTATTAAGTTAAGAAGGAAAAGCCAAAGAAACTCTAATTTGCAGTAAGCTGCTCATGATCTTTTTCCTCACATTTCAAAATACTCCCATTTTTTGTGCTTTTACGATTCAAAAATCTTACCTAAACAAAAATGTTCTGCATTGTAGAAGTTCTACTCTCAACAGCTGCAATTCAGAAAACGCTGTAAGGATTAATCCTGCTTTTGAACATGATGAATCCATAAGTAGCTTTTATCACGCGGCCTGTAGTGTAAGTGCTTGTGTCGGTTCCTCTGAGATCATTGGTCACGACGCATTACACGAACCTGAAAACACAATTCAGCGTGGAGGTAAAATGCATGGAAATCCTTTCCTTACCCCTCAACAAACAGCCCCACCTCAAGTAACAGGTCCATCTTCATGACTTAACCCCACAACTAAATCAAATTTGGTTCTAATCTCTCGCTCGGCAACTTGAGAACTAAAAAGACTAATCAATTTATTTGCTTTCCACATTTCCTGCTGTCTAGGTTTCATAACAGGACAGTAGAACTGCTTTTCTTTCTGCCCTCTCGCAAGGCTTCCGTGGGCCATCCTATCTGAGTGCTTTTTGTGATTTAGTGAAATAGTTAATCCAATCTTTTGGTTTCTTTTTTAAACCGTTGTAGGTCACCAGACCACTTTACAAAGCCAAGACTGACAAGTTAGTCTCCAAAATTCTTCATTTCCAGCATCAGCCAGACCAAAACCAAGGTTTGTAAGTATTTTCAACGGCTTTAAAATTCTATTGAGTTTCCTGTTTGCCAGTGTTCCCAGGAAGCCTCTTCATACTAATTCCATACAAAGGAAAGTTCCTTTTTCTTTGGGTGGTTGATATGACAACAGCAATCCCTTCTGAAATGGTTTTACACCACAGAGTTCTGTTCTGTTATGCCCACTTGCTAACACAGCAGTCCCCAAAACAGACATGAAGAAGGAATACCCAAAATAGAAAAAAAAAATAAAAGCAACACAGATCATTTAAAAATCGCTGGTGCTTGTTTCAGCACTATAAAGAAGTAGGAATTCTGATTGGAGCAGAATACCACTTATATCTCAAAGATTCCTTCAAGTTTTGTAACTTGAAACCTCTTGTGTCTTTGGGAGAAAAAAAAAAAAAAAAAAAAAACCACAAAAATTCAACACTCCCCCCTAA
>VZTU01007144.1:88967-104807 GCA_013400835.1 Zapornia atra
TAAATCACAGCCTTGTTAGTAACAAAAAAGGTTCCACAATAGCTGTTAGCAACTGTCATTACTGAGAGGAGTAGGAGTATCAGGACAGGATTGCCCTGGCAGTAGGAACATACTGTGGAAAACACAATACCAGATACATCTTTGGCTCGAGCCAGCACTTTGTTAGCTAAATAATAAGTAATGATACTACAAAGACTTATATTTGGGATTGGACTCGATCTCTGGAGGTCCCTTCCAACCCCTAAAAATCTGTGAAAATTATGTGATTTTCACTGATCTCATCAAACAAGAGGATTCCTATCCAAACTTCAAGTACTTCAGGTAACAGTGACAGGATGAGCTGACAAGGGTGGGCTGGGCTGGAAGGAAGAGGCAGAGATCAAGTCATCAGAGAGCAGCAGTTTGGAAAAACCTCGAGAATTAATTGGCTTTGCTGCTGATAAAAACAAGAGTGCAGGCGTCTGCATGTAGTATTTTACACCCATCTTCAACGAAATGCATCTGTGGGTCATTGTAGACCAATAAGCTTTCATAGCAGCTGAACTATTTAAAATTACAGAAGCATTAAATATTTTATGGAAGGAATAAAATGGCACATCTGTGGGAGAAAACTAGGTCTGTTTCACCTGGACTCTGTTTGAATTGTGAAAAGTATATTGACAGAGCTCTTCTCCAGACCTACTTAAGGAAATTAATTTAGTGAGAAGTGAAGCAACCACAAAATGGATTTTTTTTTTCCTTTTTTAAATAGAAATTAGGTGGCTTTGGCTGGTTTTTTGATATTACTTACGTTCAAAATGAGTGTTTACATCAGAGTCCTTATGTTGAATATGTTTGTGATGATTTGAAAAATGATGATGGAGCAGGAAAAAAAATGCATATAGCACAGCTTTTGCTGGCTGACACCAAGAGTATCTCTTCCCTGTCACAATCTGGAAAACTTCTAAGGTTTTTAAAACAGAATATAGCACGTGAGCTGAATTTTTCAGGAGGAGGAGAACTAGGACTCTTAGGCCAGGCTGAAAATTCCAATCTTTAAATTCTGTTTTGCAATGTGCAGTGATGACGGTGAGAGCGTTGTCGAACATATTATCTGCAGTAAGTACAGCTCTGTATTTATAAAGGCATATAGGAAAATAAGGATAAAATGCCACCAGAAGCTAAAACAAAAAAGCATGCAGAAGAACCACGCTGCAACAGATACTGCAGAAAATCAGTTTTAAGAAACTCAGATAAAACCAGAGAGGATCTAGAAACATTTGACACAAAATAGCCCAGAAGGTTTGGGAAAAAAAGCACCAGATAATAGGATGGTAGAACAATGTTTGTTGTAATGCTGAATCTAATCAGCAAGGACAAAGACCACTTCATGTGATGCAATTCAGATGAAAGCTAAAAGTTGTTATAGATTTCCCTTAAGAAGTAAGTAAAATACGTCACTCTCTGCTCAGCAAAAGCCATAACTGAGATATAGCATCATCTTCTGAGAAATTGACTCTCAGCCACCAATAAAGACTGAAATTATATTTGAGGTGAGAAAAAAATTTGGGGCGCATTAAAAGGAGTGTGGCCAGCAGGTCAAAGGAGGTGATCCTCCCCCTCTACTCTGTCCTGGTCAGGCCCCACCTGGAGTGTTGTGTCCAGTTCTGGGCTCCCTGGTGTAAAAAAGACACGGATCTCCTGCAAAGAATCCAGCCTGGAGCATCTCCCCTGCAAGGAAAGGCTGACTGAACTGGGGCTGTTCAGAGAAAAGAAGATGGAGAAGGAATCTGATTAATGTTTATAAATATCTTAAGTGTGGGACACAGGGGGAAATGGCCAGCCTCTTTTCAGTGGTCTGTAGAGACAGGAAAAGGGGCAATGGCTTCAAGTTAGAGCATAGGAAGTTCTGCAGCAAGATGAGGAAGGACTTTTTCACAGTGAGGGTGACAGAGCACTGGAACAGGCTGCCCAGGGGGGTTGTGGAGTCTCCTTCTCTGGAGATACTCCTGACCCGTCTGGACGCCTACCTGTGCGACCTGTCCTAGGGAACCTGCTTTGGCAGAGGCGTTGGACTCGATCTCTGCAAGTCACTTCCTACCCCTACAGTTCTGTGAATCTGTGAACAAACACTGCAATTTGTTTCATCCTTATGACATCACTGGGAGCATCAAGCACACAGCACTCGGGATTTCAGCAACACAAATTAGCCTGCTGGAGCTTCCCCGCTGAGACGAGATCGGTTCATTACCAGAATTGCAGGGAAAGCGACCCACATGGCAGAGCTGTGCTCTCAGGTCAAGCGTAACACACTCCTGGGTTTATGACTTGAGAAGTTTGAACAGTACAGTTGCCACTTTTACACTAAAAACAACCTACAGAAACAGAATGTCCCAAAGACAGTTTTATCCCAGGTGTGCTCTAACTGTGAATCTTCCTGACCCGCAGATGCAGGTTCCTTTGCAGCAGAGTCAAAAATATGCTCTTCAGATGATGATGACAATGGTATCGGTGACACCTGTTTGTTATTGCATACAGAAGCACAGCATTCTTATACCAGGGAGGAAAAATAATAATCTTACTCTGAGCTCAATGACTTAGCATGAAAAAAATAACTTCCACTCAATTCTCCTTACAGTGAACTGGAGATCATCACAACTGAATTTAGTGAGATCCTGGCTATTAGTAGATAAATAATACATTTTCAATTACAGAAATGCTTTTCAAATGTTTTATGAGACTTTCTTTTACAGGTATTCAAAATAGAATGTCTGCACCATTCAAGACTGGACTTCAGGTTGACTGTACATATGAAAAACATCCAAGGATCCCTAAAGCTGTAACATTTTAGCTCTGAAATCAGAGCATGTTAAACAAATGCTTTTATTGAAGAAAAACATCATGACCAATTATTTGAACGCGTCTAAAATTTGCCTAGTAGGAAGTCACCAGCGTTAAGATGAATGCATACAGCATCTAGTACTCACTCCTCTAACTATTGTTATTTACAGCAACAGGTTTTGCTGGGAAAGTGACTTTATTTGATCTTGTACATCACTGCCACCCTGGTAGAAAGGCTGATGAAGCTCCCGCGTTTCCATACCCTTTTATGAATCCTCCTTCCACGCGCTGGTGTGAGTGGCAAATACGAGAGCTGTCACTGACCAAAGGCCACGTTGAAAGTGTTTGGGAGCTTCTTCATTGCCTCCCTACAGCGCTCACATTGCAAATCACATAGAAGCTGGGGTGGTTTGGGTTTTTTTTTCTTATGGTTTCTATGAACATCAGGTTGCTATATTTCTGTTAATGAAGACATTACGTATACATATGTGCATACACACTGGATCTCCGGAGACAGGTAGACTGTCTTAACCTAAGACCTCAAACATTTGGCTGAGGCACAATCCCTGCCATTTTTGGTTTTCAGAACACGAGATTTATAGCACGTAGGCAACAGGGTTGCACTTCAGCACGCACAGTTTGAAGCCTGTACAGGCAGAAATAATTCTGAGAGGCTACCATTAGTTCTTGCAGAAGAAATACAAGCAGACAATGGCCGGCCATTAGGTATTTTATAGGCTTAAGTGATTTATGCGCTATGGGTCCACGATCCTGGTTCATGTGTGAGCATTACGTTACCTTGAACATCTTTTCCTTGAGTATATTCATATATTTATATGCTACACCAGCGCTGTATAACACCCAGGCACTGTTCTGCTGCTTGGTGCATACCAGGACTTGTACCTGGGGCTCAAACTGAGCTGCTACAGAGCACAGGACCACGCCGGGCAGCAGCTCAGCATCCAGGTGTGAAACTTCCATGTATTCAGGACGGTAGCTGATTTTAGCGGCAATTCCTTTTACTGCCCACCACGCAGGTGTGTACCACAGCACAGGGGGAACTTCAGTTTACCTTATTACGTACCTACGCTCAGAACTGTTTACGAATTCCAAACAATTAACTGCACAAACAGGTTTGCCTGCAAAAGCACCAAAACCGGTGACCGTGTACACATGAAGGCGATGCACCGAGAACACCAGGTCTGAGTTTCTACAGCTGAAATAGCATTTTTACTTATGGTACTAGGGAAAAATAAAAATCCTAAAAAAAAAGAAACCTAAGATGTGGTTTTACACAGTAATACTTTGGAATAAAGCTCTACTTCAAGACTACTTCTTGCAGGGCACTGGAAGCTGTCCCTGCAAGTAGGGATGTTAGCTTTTCACTACTGCTCATGTAAGTTAAGAATGCATGAAGAACGCTAAAAGCATTCAAACTTTTTCCATTACAAAAGTATTTTTGTATGTGTTTAGTGTATCTCAATTCATACCAGTTACAGCTAGCCAGATTAAAGAGTAAGTAATTTTAATATGTGTATTTTAATAACGACTATTCATGACTGTATTTATCACTCTCAAGTATTAATTACCAAATATACTTGCTGGATGTAAGCCTTTTGTATTTCAATAAAATATAATAAAACTATTTACTTCAAAATTTCATGGGGAATAGAATCTGTATTTAATCTCACACTAAGACACAACACTTTAGCTTAAAATTGATGTAAAGCTCGGTTGGAAATGAAAGCCATAAGGAAAGCTAAATGAAATTCTTTCTCTTGGATATCAGTCTGAATTAACTTCAATCTTCTTAAATTAAAAAGTGACCTCACAACCGCTCTCATTTGGCTCTTAAGACAGGAAAGTTTGGTAACACTTTAAAACAAAACAAAAAATAAAACTAAAAACCAAAAGCAACACCATGTCCCACCCTAAACATAAAGTTATTCTTGCAGCATATAAACTCGAAGCCTCTTAAGTGGTTTCACTGGTCACTGATGCAAGCATAGCAAATGATACGTATGATGGAAGCAAAAGCAATAAGGGTTAAAATACAGTAAAAGAAGGAAAAAGTTACTTGTTTCAACAATTACTGAGGAATGAGGTAAGAGAATTAAAGATAGCAAATTCAGAACTTTGTAGTATCAGGACGTTATTTTAGAGGAACACTTAGCAAGTGAAGTCTAAATCTTTACTAGAGGAGCTTTAAGCTAGATAAACATCTGGTAGAAAAGCACCAGGCAGTTCTAGCACAGAAATCCTTCCATCCTTCTCATAACTTGATTTACCCTTACTTACTGCGCTTCACGCCTTTAATGACAAACTGCCACGAAAGAGACAACTGAGATTTCAACATGGAATGTATTTATTTATTTTTTTTTTAATTTTCAGTACAGCATTAGGAGGTCATTTAAATACTTTAAATAAAGATGTTGGAGAAAAACCTGAAGGATTCAACTAGGCAAAGAGGAAACAATCTCATCAGTGGATGAAAGACAAGCATTTAATGACCTTGTGATTCTGGAAGTAGCATTCTCTAGACAATTCCCATTCCTGGGTCACCCAGTCAGGAACACAGCCTGGCATGGTGATTCTCTTCCTCTTGTTTCCCGGAGCGTTCCATGCAGAAGACCTCAACTATAATGGACAACTTCACTGAGAGGTGGGAAGATTTTAATTTTTTTTTTTTAAGATCAAGCACATAGAACCATATTTACCTCGTCATTTTGCTTTAAAAAACAAGCTGTATTTTTCTCTGTAACCATAGATGGGAAGGGCATTAGGTAATGCTACAATCCTACAGGTCAGCCCCCCTCGACCCCTTTTTTAGTATTTCCTCTCCGAATCAAGCAACAGTATAATTAATTACCTGACACAGTAGTTGGGAGAACAGAAGCAATTGATAAGCAGCTGAATATTACATGACATAAAAAAACCCCAAAACCTGAAATTGAAAGTTAGTTTTCTTGCACAAAATAATCAGTAGAGTGGAAAGCAGATGCTGCTTTTGGTGCAAGAAAAGAAGCATGCTAGTGTGCAAAAATACCCTGATTTTTGGAATGCATCTTCTGCAAGCCTCAGGCATACCACTGGGGCAATGCAGAGACATGGGAACATCTAATTTCAGAACATCCAGCCACCAGTTCCTCTTCCACTACTTCAACGCCAATTTTATTTTCCTGAGAGCTCATCTTTGTTACTCATTCAGCAAACAACTCCCATGCGCCCCATTCTGAAAAATAACTTTCCTTTCTGATGCTTGTCAAAGAAATCCTGGCATAACCAAAAGGAACAGATTAGAAAAAACTCAGTTAATAACTTTATTATTTTTAAGTTCTTCACAAATATGTTTACACATATATATACTAAAATATTTAAGCATATATAGGTGTATACACATACACACACACACACTTCAGTATTGAGTTTCTTTCCTTACCATGTTCAGTCTCAAAGATCCATTTCATATGTGTGCGTGCGTGTGTGTGTGTGTGTGTGTATAGAGTCTTGCACAAATAGAGACTGAATGAGTTAAGCAGTTGAATCTGGAGAGTAATAAATACAGGGTAGGGCATCTCAGCCCTACTGGTTCAGTGATTTTCCTTCTTTGTATCATGTATGATTGTAGCATCTTGCAGTACTAAGTTTCTGGGGACTGGAAATTCTGAAACTTTGGGTCCAATTAAGTAACACATTAAACCAGTAATCTAAACTTCGTAAGCAGCACCCTTAAACTCATGCAGCATCATACAGGTTTGTATGCAACTTACTAGCCAGCAGCCTGATGCACTTCCATCTGTCAGCCAAAAGTTGTTGCTTCAGGGAAGAATTTATTTGGGTAAAACGGATACATTTTCTTGTTTGCAATCACACAGTGCAAAGTGGACTGTGTGAAAGTTGAAAGTCCCTTCCAACTCAGTATATTCTAGGATTCTATGATTCCCTGATGCAGCAGATTCATACAGAGTTAATGTATTACTGAAGTTATCTCCACACAGTAAGGAGATACCGCAGTTATTACAGAAAGGAGTGTGTTTATAACAGACTGTGGCGTGCAAGCAGAAGCTAAGGTCAGCAAAGATGTGTGCACCGTGAGCTTTCTCTGTGCTAGAGAGCTGTACCCTTTGAAATTTATTAATGCATTTAAAAACTACGTCTTCCAAGAGGTTTCCAACTGGGTAAACGCCAAGGAAATTATTTTGTGGTGAAAGCAAACTTTATCAATTCATAGAGCAAGACTTCATTTTTAAATCAGCTTGAATAAGTAATTGGACATCAAGCTACTTATAATTCAAATTCCTATTGGAATGATAATAAATAATCAAGTTTAATTTGTTGAAATAATGGCCAGCATGGTGAAACAATGTTCACATTAGAGAACAAGATGCATCTTAAAACTGTATGAAATTAGTAATTCCCAACCACAAAACCTCCCCAAGCAAAGTGCCAAATAAGGGAACCCTTATAAGCTATGAAACTTGACAGAGGAGATTAAGAAAAAGCTCAGTGTCCGACTCACTATGATACGTCAGCACACTAAAAACTGTAGCTATTTCATCACCAGATAGCATTAAGATGATGCATTATGTTATTGGTCCAAATTTTTATACAATCTAACAAAAGGTACAGACCTTGTGCATCTCGTTACAATTAAATTAAACAGGATGCCTTAGGCTCAGGCCTATATACCAAGTTAAGTTATGCTGCCACCAAAAAGCTCAACGTATTTCCCTTATGCTATCCTTAATCTTCTACTCCTCCAGAAGAGGTCCTGGACACTTTTGTGTAATATAGTGAAATTACACTACCCTGGATAAACAAACTGTCCAAGAATTCCTAGTGGAAATTTGGTCAGAAAAAAAAGTCTGAAGGAAATCTGTACTTAAAAAAAAAAAAAAAAGAAAAAGAAACTAAGAGAGAAGTGGCATAAGCCCCAGCGGGCAGCACACTCTGAACACCTCCACTACTACACACTACTGGCATATATGAATGCTCTTCTCAGAATGTACAGAAAACCATTCCTCTTAAACCAAGACAGAGAACACATTAAATAGGGAATTATTGGTCTTGAGTTTAGGAGGATTTCCCACCAGTTTCTGAAAAAGACAGTAAATACAGACACTAACCAGTTTTCAAATCAGGACATAAAATGTCTCAGATTATATAAAAGTATACTCCAACTTCTCCGGAACAGAAGTCAAAGCTAAGGCCTCACAATTCCAGTTATTAGAAAGAGCATATCCTCTTTACTAGGCCACCACCTGAAGCCAACTATTCACTGTTTTAAAGAGGGGGTTTTATAAAAAGGTGGTTGCAATGCAATTCTTTGTAATATGTACCCAAGTACAGACAGATTGCTTAGAAGCATTAAGAGTTATAGCAGAAACTGTTAAAGAAAATGCAACATATAAACAAAATTCAACAAACTACACTGACTGAAATTTCTCCAAGGTCCTCGATACCTAGTGAAGTTCACTACACAAATTAAACATCATAAAGTACAAATTAACAAACCACATGATTAATAAAATCTGTTCACTTTATATTAAACATCTCTAACGTGATTATAGAATGTTTACATCCTCTGTTGCACAGAGGAACTCTTCCCTTTGTGTCACGGGCAACGGGTTCTCATCTGGAAGGCGGCTGTGCGGAACGACACCATTTATTTCAGCAGGTTCTGCAGCATAGCCGTAGCGTACGTCGGACGGGCCTGTCGGCTTTCAATGGCGTTCTGGAGGTACTGGATACCGCCGCAGCGCTCCCAGATCTCTTCAAACTGCCTCGGCAAAATCTCAGCACCTCGCTTCCGAGTTAAGCCAGTCTCTTCAAGATTAAGCTCACACATATCCATATCGTCCTTACCTGAAACGGTAAAGGGGACAAGAAAAATCTTTATAAAGCTTCCACATCATTAAAACGTCCCATTAACAAAAATTACATCTTTGTTGATTAGATTGCTGCTCTTGAGCCCTGTCTGGTTTGTTACTGGACTTCAGAGCTAATGGGGAGATCTGTCTAGAGAGACGCTCTTTTTGTACACAGGAAGCAGAAAAGCAGCATCCGAATACACTACGACTGACAAATACACTATGACTGACAAATACACTGACAAAATTGTGCCTAAAAAACAAGCAAAAAGGAACAAAGGAAAGAAGCCAAAAGGATCAGCATCTTGAGATATTATCCTGAAATCCACTACCAGATGACAACTGCTTTTGTTTTACACATACTTTCAGCTTTACACCGTTATTACAGTGAACTGCCATTGTTATTAGATTTGTTTAAATGTAGCAAAGCGATTAAGAACCACGAGTTTTGATCAAATAGTCTGTATTCTTCATCTGAACAATGTTTACTGAATGGGACCGACACAGGGAATCCAATTAAATTATAGCTCACTCACTGTATTTTAATCTTAATTGGAGATCCATTGAATGCGATATTTGTGACAGCAATGCTGCTTTCAGTTCTGACACTGAACAGGCAACATTTGGTGAGTGTAAGGAATTTTATGCAAAATAATTAGCAGAAAACCAAGGAACTTTTGTTGTTAGCAAAACATGACTCTGAAGCTTAAAAAAAGTGGTTATGGCCTTTTCCTCAGTCCCCAAGTTAAAAATAAAAACTGGAAACACACAACTGCAAACAGCACTCCTCCAGTGTTTTCTCGCCCTTTCGTCATCCTCCAGAAAAGGAGAATACATTTCATTTCCAGATAAATTTCTACCTATCCATTGCCACATTTATTTTTTCATTTAAGTGTTTAAGATTAAAAAGCAATTCTCCCATACTAGGCAGCATAATATGGTAAAAGCATCACACTATGGCAAGACAATGTACAGTGTGCACAAACTGTTTTGATACAAACTGCTCTGAGTTTTCAAAGCTAACTAAGAAGCAGTGCAATGACAAGTAGAACTTTCCCAGATAAACTGAGATGATTTATCTTTACACTGTCTACCGTTCAGTGAGTAATCTGAGGACCTGATCTGTAATAAAATCTTCTACATTTGGATTCCCACTCTGTGATTTCCTGGATTGAAGTACACATACAAAAAAAACCCCCATCAATTACATCTCCGAATGATATTCCGTAACATTTGGACACCGATATCAGCAGTCCCAAATCCTCAAATTCTACCTAGACAAGAACCGCTGATGAAAAAAGAAGAGGATACAATCTGGCAAACTTCTATGTTATCAAATCCAAACCTCTTCAACATTTCCATTTTGCTTTCAATACCAACCTGCTACAAGGAGAATGGGAGCCTTGTCAGGATGCAGTTCCATTTGTCGAGCAATCCATGGCCCATCAAAATGCGCGTACCACCAGCCCTTCTTCTTGTTCTGGGGATCTTTGTATTGGTCTGCGGGACGGATGAAGGGAATACGGAAGTAACGCTGTTGTCTGTTTATTTCAATCTCTTGTTGTCTGGCTGGTAGCTGGGTTGTTGGGTTCTGTTGAGCTATCAAACAAAAAAACCCAACCAAACAAAAAAAAAATAGAAAAAAAGAAAGCCATATTATGATTTGCTTCATTAATCAGCAAAGAAAAAGAACAAACCAAACAAACCCTAAAAAAACTGAGATATTTTCTCTGAATATGAGGTCATCTGAAGTCTCATGAAACCTAAAAAAGTACTCCCATCTCACACAATGCACATATTTTTAATTACTACAGCTACGACCTGGTGGGGAAAGGCTCGTGGTAACTATTGTATCACTAGGTTGTTCAATGACTTCAGGTACCTTCAGAAAAAAAGTGAGTAAAATAACAGTCTGCTTTAAATCAGTATTAAAAGGTAAAACTTTCAATATAAAATTTCTTACCAACCAGAAATGTTAATCGGTAACTGCTTTAGCTCAGTCCATCTCTTTGTAAAACAAGGTCACAGTGCAAAGAAGCATTTTCAGTTACAAAAACCACAAAGCACCTTGAATACGTTTAATGGTCAATACAGAAGGGTGTGTAATACTGTTAGAAATGACAACTTTGTTAATAGAAGTGTTGATAACAAATACTGCTTATTAAAAAGCTTCCACCAAACATAAATTTCTGCTTAGATTTCTGAGTACAAAAGTCCAGCATTAGAACTACTCTCTGGCTGCTTTCTTTTTTAAAGAATTTGTTTTTTCAGACCATTAAGATCAACAGACCAAACTTCTAGAGGAGACAGTTATATGAAATAATTTAAAACTTCATATACCTACGTTGGGAAACATTTCCCATCTCCGTTTTTGGACTCCCTCAGAGTCCCACACATTTCAGACTTCAGAGAGAAACTTTCTTTTGAATAAAGCAAATACTCTGTATGTCAATTCATCAACCGAACCATTGTGTATTAAGTATCATAATCAGTTTTATATAGTAAGTGCTCTTACAAGCACAATCTGTTCCTTTAATAACTACCTATTGCAAAAGTTTATTACTGATCTTGTTTCAGTGGCTTACAATACCCCACTGTTACAAATACTCAGATTATGAAGGCGAATCTATGCCACCTCTACAAAAGAAAACCGGTATTAACCGTTCCATATTTCAGCATAAAGGGAATAATTAAAAGTAATTGCTTTCCTGTCTTTTGTCTACTAAGCAGCAAAGCTAATTTTTGAGCTAACATTTAATAAAACAAAAAATTAAAATCGCTTCTAATAACATATTTTTACAGTTATGACCTGTGAAGACTACTAGAATAGCAACTGCACCTTAAAATTTCTTCCACTTAGACTCAAGCAAAAACAGTTTATCTAAATTCGAAGAGTGTAATCTTAAAAATAATACGTGTATGATACAATCACACACCCCCTTTTTTCCCATGTCTACATAAATAAAGAGAAACAAAACATATTTTCCTAAGTGAATGTCATTTTTATACATCAACACCAATAAAGCACGTATTTTACAAGGAGACGTAGTTTAATTCTGATTTCTGCAAACTGTCTGAATAGTTATCACAGCAGATCAGTGCTTTAGTACTGTCAAACACTTTTTGCACTGCAGTGGTAACTGCTAGGGATAATTTCTACCCCTATACATACCTAAATCCAAGAGGAAATCTAGAGGACAGGAATGCTACGCAGCCAGCACAGCCTCTACTTTTCGGTGCTACAGAGTCGTAGTTCTTTACGAAAGGAAACCATCACCTGAATGTTAGCTTGTGTGCTAGGAAAATAGCTGTTAGGTTGAGTCCAGAGTTTTGCTACAACAAAAGCCATGTGCAAACAGTAAAAAATGTTTGAACAAGCATGGTATTTCTTGGGAGGGGAGTAAGAAATAGGAGATTACACCTTTAAATAACCTACATGAAAAGGTTATTTCATTCTCCCTTCCCATGACTGCAGAAATGGGTAAGAACTCATAAAGATAAGCAGTAAAGTACATTCATAAATTACCAGAGTGATATATAATTGCTATTGGTTGAAAAACATTCCCAAATTATAAACCAGAATTTTTTTTAACAATTAAATTCTATGTACACATGTAGCAAAACACTGGATTATTTCATGTTAGTATAGAGCTCTCAACTGATCCTATTCTTCGCAGTTAGCTTAAACAACCATCTCCCACTTACGTGAGTTGCTCAAAAATGGTGCAAAATCTGTGAACAAATATTACATGTTGAACAAAACATAGTAGTGCTATATAAAATCCTATATAAGTTATAGTTGCATTACCAGTGCTGACAAACAAATGGAACTTCTAGTTACAAAATAAATACATATGTTGAGCTAAGTATTTCTATTAGCTTTCTGTTCACTGAGACATATAAAATGTCTCCTTTTCTTATGTTTCATAGTTTTCCAACTGCTTCTGTTTTCACCAGGATTTAATTCTGAAATTGATTACTTCAATGATTTGTGATGCCTGTTACAAAACCTCAGTTGTATACAGGCTGAGCAGAGATTGCTGTAACAAATCTGCTATTTAGTTAAGGTAGTTTTAATTTTTGACATTTCTGCTAGGAAAAAAATTCCAGGTCTCTAATACCAGATCTGCATATTCCAATAATAATACACAAACCAGCATTTAGCTGCTATACTGAATTAAATATACTGGATTTAATTAAAGGATACATGTAAAATTAGATGACATAAATGAAAAGGCAGAAAGAAGAAACTACATCATTTGAAGCACATATCCACTGACACCTGAAAGATTTTTTGCTTATATATCTAAGAAATCAGAGTTCCTTCTTGCTACCTTCTCAGATCATTATAATCATAGATGTGAAAGGCCCATGTAGTATAATTATTTGCAATAGGAAGAATTACTTCTGACATTAACGAGTCTCTAAAGGTCATCGACTTTCTTCTGAACTGCAATGTTCTAACTTTCCTTGAGAAATGTGAAGCCATATTTCAAGAAAAGTAAAAAATGCACTGGAAAACACTGAAATGAACGCTGTAAATGTCTAACTAAATGTGATGAGATCATGAATATTCCAAGCTTTATTTGCACAAATCCAAAGATGTTCTGCTCTTTGATACTTCCCATCAGCAATACTGCGCATGAATATTTATTTTACCCATTTAGCTCCAGACAGAATTTGCGTGCTCAAATTCAAAGCAATTTGCCACTTTGCAGAAGTGCTTCGAATGTCTTTCCCTGCTGCTTCAGCCCTTAGCTTTCATTAGCATGTAAGACCACATTACCAAGCATGGCCATAAGGAGACATTCTTTGATAACATCTTTTCCATGGGTCCAGGTTTCACCTGCCATATATCTGTACTAAGGTTCCCTGAAAAGCTTGAATTCTCAGGTAATGCTCAAGCAATGCCCAACTCAGTAAATTAATAAAGGGGAAGGAGGTGCCTCTGTGTAAGGACTAGCACTGAGAGAAAGTAGGGCACCTTTATCCCCTGCAATCCGTATATCCCATGTGCCTGGACAATGCTCTAATGTCAGGCTAGTGGGACCTTGGGGAGAGCATCTTCTCCCCATCTTCCCTTTCTGCTGCCTCTCCTATTCACTGTATGGCCAGAAAGACAAGAATCACAGAACCAGAAGATAGCAGGAAAGGTCTGACTAAATTATTATATCCTTTTGCTGTGGCTCTATTACTTTCTTAGATTCCTTTTATAACCAATGACCACAAATGGGTGTGGGGTGGTGGGGAAAGAGTATCCACTTTGCAAATACCACTCCAGAAAATGAGCACCTAATTGTCAGGTCTGGCAGCGTTAAGCATGGTAACACCCACACCTTCTTGTTGAGTTAAAAAGGCAGTTACTTGTTCTCATTAGTACATTCCTTTGACAATAAACAAACATCTGTGAAGTCAGCAGAATCACAGTCTAGTAAGAAAGCAGAGACTATGAAAAATTTGTAATCCCACGATCAAAAATTTCAATGTCAACACTCACAGAATTTTTTAAAAATATAATGTAACCTGAAATATATAAGGCTTACAGTTACTAAAGGAGGAAATTATTAGCACCTTTTAGAAGTATCCACACTTATGTCTATGTATCTGTATCTTACGAAAGAACACAAGCATGAGAAAAAAACCCCAACTTTATCACCAATAGTTTTTGTTTTCTTTTGACCCCAAATGTGATAGTGAATTGCACAACCAAACACAATTCCTCCCATTCTTCATGGATGCACTATTTGAGAACTATTTTCAGAATTTCTATTCTGTGGTATTCCTTTGGTATGATCCTCTGTTCTGAACTTCCACCACCTACAACATTTGTAATTTCAGAGGTCAGAACTAGTATGAGCAACTTTACAAAGTATCAAAAGTCTCAAAATGCAAAGCACAGTTTCATAAATGGAAAATTTTCTTCCTTAGTTTTAAGTGGCACAGCAATAAACATTTAGCAAAAACGCCAGTACTGCAATGCCAAATCAAGAACTATTTTTAACAGATGTGAGTTAGTATGAGAAAGTGTTTTCAGAGAGCGCTATTCAGCACATGTATCTGGGTCTCCTTCTTCCTGAAAAGTATTTGCCTGTTAAAATCTTTTCAAAATATTTCTCTTAAATCAGTATAAAAATGCTCTAGAAAACCCCCAAATTTACTTCAGCCTAGCAAAACCAAAATTAATTCTAGAATTTTTTCTTTAGAATATAATCAAAATTATTATAAAATTACCACATAAAATTGTCTCCCCTCACCATAGTCTGTGACTGATTTGGGAGCACGCTGCTCTGCTTCTGCATTCCGCTTCTTATTCTTGGATTTCCAAGCATGATACACCTTTAGCCTTCTGTGAAATTCTTCTCTGCAAGCTGCCAACAGTTCAATATCTGTCTCAAAAATGACCAAAGAAGGGATGAGTGAGAAAGATAAGAAAAATTATTTATTAAATGCTTTTCTATATTGATAGGTAAATTATCTTAGGTATTGTTGTAACAATATGTTAACAATAATATGTTAATGTGTTATATTATAACATAATAAACCCACATTCTCTGCAGCAACAGTATTTTATGGCCCAGAAAGTTGCTTGGAGTGCTACATATCCTCTCCTCCTTTAGAGGAATGGCAGTCCCCAAAGTAGCTATTCTACTGTGAGATGTGGAGCAGTGAAATGCTACAAATAAAATTTTCACTTTGCTAAATTTGTCTGTTGACATTATCACAAGGCAAGCAGTACAGAAACAGATAAAATTTCACTGCTCAACTTTATTTATGTAATTGAAAAAAAAAAAAATCAGCAACCTGACTGCTTCAATCTGGAGTGGAGGTTTTTTCCACTTTATTAAATATATTTTAATTTTTATTAATTTCAAGATAGTAAGAAACTGAAAGATTGCAACACTTTTTCATTATTCACCAAACAGTATCCAAACTGGCTTCACAAGGGATGAACATACATTAGCACATGTATTACTGCACCACCTATTCAGCTGGAAACATTGCTCCAGTCTTGTGGAAGTAAAAATAACAGACACACAGAATTTGGAACTAGCTTTGGGGTTTCAATTCAAATAGAGAGAATGGGTTTGTTTCTGATTTCTACACACATGGAGAAATTCTGAGTTATCTTAGATCAGAAATTAACTAGCAG